>JAPMOQ010067357.1:0-20288 GCA_026543055.1 Argiope trifasciata | reverse complement strand
TCTATGCTACTATTTATTATGTGTATCTATGCTACTATTTATTATGTATTAAACTTTCTGCCATACTTGTAACAATTTTCCATTAAAATAAAACAGTAAGAAATACATAATTCTTAAGAGATAAAGTAGTAATTGCCAATTTTACTTAAGTAATGATAATTCTTAAGAGATAGAGTAGTAATTGCCAATTTTACTTAAGTAATGATAATTCTTAATGAAGTAGACAAATAATGATGATTTTTAAGTAAGCTAACTCCTTAATTGTTTTATCTTCTTTATTATCTAATAAGATAGTAACTTCTACTCTGGGAATGTTTTCCTATTTTGATTCAAATGGGAATCTTTATCTATTTATTCGAAGTAATTTTGAAACTGAATTATAATCGCTTTGAATAGTTTATTTTTTGCTTACAACTATCAAAATTCTATAATTTGATGCACTGCATTACTCGGTAAAAAAAATTAAGCAGTCAAGGAAGTAGACGAATAATGATGATTCTTCAAAAAGTAGACGGACAGTGATAATGCTTAAGGAAGTAAACGAACAGTGAAGATTTTTGGTTCTGCAGCTTTGAAAATGTATGGAAGGTCAAAAACTGTTTTTAGCTGAACATTTAAAGTAAAGATTTATTTCGTCAAAATACAAATTCAATTAAAAATATTTTGAAATTGAAAGAAATTTTGATAATTTCTATATTAATTGCAAAACGTTTTATTAAAAAATTAATAGAAAGTAATGGGATGACTGTTCAGGTCAGTAATAAAGCAACGAATAATTCAAGAATATCGAATCAGGCTTAACAGATAACACAGGAAATCTGTAAATGCTAAACATGCCATATCATACAGCAATCAACATGTTGAAAAAATTGCCAGCTTTTAATAGTTTAAATTATTACATAAGGTTCTCTTTGAGTCTTTAAAATCTAAATATCAGTTAAATTTTGTTTCACAATGGCTTTAATGATAATTGTCAGCCTCACGACATAGTTGAAAATACATTGTTAGACCGTGCAATTATAATATCACCAATTCAATAGCGTAAGATTAAAAAATATTTCTCAATGAAACCAAGCAAAAATCACCGGCAACAGAATTAAATTTAAATGCATATATTTTATGGTATGTATTGAAAGATAATGTGAAAGCTGTTTCTTAGTCACGGTCACAATGACGAATCTTTAATATTTCCAAACATCAAAGTCTATTTTTAGACGAAAACGAGATGTATAAAGTTACAAAAAAAAATTGAATCCCAACCATATTTTTAGTACTGTGATAGAGAAAAACAAAACTAACTTATGGAATTCCCCAAAGCATGAATTATTTTCTATCAATTTCAAAGTTCACCTAATCTGCTATATATAATTTACTGAATCCTCAAAACTACCGAAATGTATAAATAATAGGTATAAATGTATAGCTCTGAGCTAAGATATTTCTATGCTGATAGCATCCTCCTCGTGACGAAAAACCTTTGGCAATTTAGTTTTACAAAATGCTTCCATGCGTTTTGACTTGAACGAATAGTAAATTTCTATTTCTTGAATGGGCAAAATGTCGCGGAAAACATTGCGTGCTTACTGTAGAAACCACCAGTAACGTGAATCTCAAGTTCAGAGCAAGTTGTTTCAGATTCAGTGCAAGCTGTTATCGGATTTGATACGCAGATTTGAAGTTATCGATCTGTGATAGACTGCGCTGATTGCATATGTGATCGATTTTGTCCTAAACGACCCTTCTGTTCTTTCCACGCTTTTACAGAAGTGTAGCAGACGGTAGGAAAAAAAATCAGTTGGAAAATACACAAGTTGATCGAATTTTGCCGTTTGGAAAATTCTGTACGCAGTTCTTCAAATATATTTTAACTGACCAAGTTTAATTGATTACGGTGAAAAAATTGAATCAAATGATGGTTCGTATCCTGTTAAGATGATGAAAGCAAATAATCTTAACTGCTGTTGAGTTGTAACTATACGTCCTTATAATATATGAAGCAGACAATAACTGGTCTTTACGCATTCGATATACAAAAACGATGTAGATTTCCGGTTACTGAGAGCATTCATTCGAATAGCATACATTAAGTATAGTGAAATAATTTTCAGATAAAGAGACAATTTGACGTGGGAGCAAAGCAACTTTTTACTTTTGTTTTTTAAAGTTATTATTACCAAAATTTTACGAAAATATATTGCAACAAGACAAGTTTTTCGACTATCTGCATACATTCTATTTACCTGCTTTGTATATAATGCAAGTAAAAAATTACAAAAAAAACCTTACTTAGAAAAGAATATAAGAGAAATAATATAAAATATTAAGACACCTTAATTCGGCAATGAAAATTGAGCGAATTAAAAAGAAAATATTAACATATAATTTAAACTTTATGAATTTCTTAATTTTTCACTCAATTCAGTCAATATTAACAACTATCTAAAATATTCTCTTATTTCCTGATCACGTTCAATTTTTTTTAATTTAAATAACGCAACAGAAAAATCCGTAAAAATGCTTTCGTTAGTGATTCACACAGTAAGGGGAAAAAATTACCTACTTAAACGAATTCTTCTAAAATATCAGTCTAATTCCTTTATTTCTGGTTTACACGTATTAGAAATACTTATCAGAAACTTAGTGTATACAAGCACAGCGAAAATTTTCCCCATCTATTTTATGCTAATCTGCTCTTGTACCTCTAGTGGAGGGACGCAAGTTCCCCGCGCTTTTTGTAAATAAATCATGCATCCCAAAATGGATGAAAGCTAAATATTCAGAATGTTTTCTTTGACTTCCGCCATGACACTGCTTCAAAAATTGCCGTTATATTATATATATTATATATAATGGGTGTGTGTGTATAGCACATTTTATTTTATATTTTTAAAATGAATTTTGTTATTTTAAATCCATTTGAAGCACAACGTGAAGCAATAAATGTGCATTTCATCCCTACCAGATCTTATATTTTTTTCAAAGATTGAAAATGTTAGTAAAAATGTTATCGATAAGATTAAATTCTACCATCTTCAAAAGTACCAATAATTTTTTTAAAAATATTTTTTGCGAAATAGAATTTTGTCAGTTTATGTGTTCAGAATAGAATCTGGCTGTTTAAATTTTCTTTTTCTCGGGATTTTTTCATTATAGTTTTGAATTTTATTAAAATTTATGTTAGAACTTTATGCTTCTGTCTATTAAAATGCGAATCAAAATTTTATGTTAGCTCCTTAAATTTTGAAATAAAATAGTCAATTCTCAAATTTTTATTAGATTTTATTGAAGTACAAAAATACTGAATGTCTGGTGAAATATTTCATGTACTGGTAATTTAAATTTTAATTAATTTCCTTATTTTTATCTTTAAATTATAAAGATAATTTTGCTCATTTGTGGTAAAAAGGAGAAAATATTGAATTTTTAACACTGATTTATATCACCATGGAATTTATACTTTCTACAAGAGTGAAGGAATGATATCTATTTACATCGCATTTTCTTGTAAAAATTATGACTCCCGTGAAGAAATAAATTGAAATTAAAATTTTAAAAAAACTTCTTCCTGGCCACGTATCGGCAAAATTGGACCTTATAATATAAAAAAATAATAATCTTTAAAAGTTTTGCAATCACGTCATGAAATTCAACTGCTTATTAATTTTAGTTGTTAATGAATTTTTATTCAATATTTACATATGAATATTTTATCGTAATTAGATCATAGTAAGAAAGTATTTTCCGACCTAACATAGAGAACCGAACATCTGAATGTGGTTGAGAACTAACCCTTTTGGGACGGAAGGTTCTATCTTAAACACACGCGCGGAACGGGTTGTAAGTGAAAGGAATAATTCCAAAGGATGGTAGGGAGGATGGGGGTTACAAAAACAGTTTGTCCTAACTTTGCCATTTTTTTTTTCAATCGTTTCAGATTATTAATTCGTTTATAATTTGAGCACATTCCTTCTATCCAAACCGCGTTTTCTTACCATAACAAACATCGACCAAAGGTTCCCGTAACAGGCAGAGAAGTTTGCGAAATGTATCTGTAATCTACGCAATTATACAGAGCTGACGGTTAAATTCATGTTATGGTTATACAGTTATAACAAAAAATTGGGAGAAAAATCAGAAAAGCAAGTAATTCCATCAAGTAGAATTTACACAAGCCAGCTCAATTTATTTACATTATTCCAATCGTGCCTTCCCCATCCACGCAATAACTGATCAGTAAATCATCAAAAGCTGAATTAGTGTAAACTCGGGTTTCCAGAAACGTATGGGTGGAATGCCTGGCTGTGTGATGCGTTTACTATTGATGCCTATATGACGCGCCCTTCTTGAAAGAGTTTTAAGACTGAGTCCTAATAGCCATGAGCATAAAGTGCAAAACATTCATACGAAGGTGCATCCTGTTTAGAGGTACAGGTTATATGCTCCACAGTTTAATGTTCAGAGCTCCATTCAGAGAGCGAAATACAACTGTTTTACCAGAATTATCATATCGTAGATATACGGATATCATTTTTCAAGCATACGGATGTGGGAATTTTGTTTTACCCTAAATTAAAAAATGCTTAACAGCAATTGGAACATAGTATAGGTGAAATAAAATTCATTCCTTCATTCAATCATTTAAGCCTGAAATTCTCTCGTTAAAATTTATTTTCAATGTATAATGTGACTGGGAAGACGAGTTAACCGTAAACCAGGATGCCGACTGTATAAGTGTTAACTTTATAATATTAATTTTCATAAAATTTTAATTATTATCATTATTAATTATTTAATATTTTGGGAATATTATTATCATAAAATCTTAATTTTTTTCTATCAATACCGTTGGTTTAACTAGAAATAAAAAAGTCTTATCTTATTAATAAAAATCTTACTTTAATTAACATAATGATGATGATTTTTTTATAATTTAAAAATACACCATTTAACATATGTTACGATTAACACTTTTCATAAGGGAAAATTAATAAAATTTAATTCCAAAAGATTCGTTTAAAACGGAAAGGTCATTAATTAAATTTTCTTTTGAATACTCATAAATATAATAGTTAATGCTTTTATTTTTACTATATAAAGATCTGTAAAGAAATATTAGCTTAATGAATTCACTTACTTGATAAATTGTATTCACGAGCTCTGTTTAAATTACAATCTAAGAGAAAAAGTTAATGGCTAATGATTTAAAAATAGTTTTTATTTTAAGTTGTTGAATCAAGAAATTCATCTTGTTCTTCAAATTTTGAGAACAATGTAAACGAGGTTTTTCCCTTGAGTACATGAAAGTTAATAACACAAACGAAAATAATAATAATAATAATACTCAAGTTTGACCAATCCGAATTTTTCCTGCTACATTCAGTTTTGTCAGAGTTAATTAGATAGCGCTTAAAAAATGTTTAATTTTAGTTAGTACAGTAGAAAAGTAATTGATGATGACAATAAAATGAGCATTCACATTTCCAGGGCAGAAACACAGAATAAATTTAAATAGTCGATTTTTATTTCTTCTGGAAATAATGCATTGCAGTTAAGTATTAATATAATTATATTTTATAATGCTTAATTTTTTATGTGAAGGCAATTGCTATTAAATTGATTTATTATATGATTTTTGTAAATATAATGCATTTTAAGCATGCAAATTTGTTGCAAACTAGAAAAAAAATATATTTAATAAACAGCGACGCATATTAGTTCGACAAGCGTAAAGTAGTTATAAAAAACGGCTTTCGAACAAATGTATTATTTATTAATCTCTAAATAAATCTCTAAAGTAAATTATTTATCACCCATTCACTGTGCAAAAATAACCATTCCTTTGTTCTATATTATCTTACAGAAATATGTTAATATGCTTTTACGATTGTACTGACATTACAATATTTTCATAAATCGAATACAATTTTATTGTTACATTTATTTAAAATAAGTTCCTGGTATATAATTTTCAATAAATGATGCGATTTTAATAATGCTGCAATTTGTGGCTTTACGAAATTAAAAGACAATTTTAATATTAAAGATAATTAAAAGTTATTTTAATAAAAAGTATTTACAAATGCGCTACATTCCTCTGCACTAATGCATATGCATTTTAATGCATTATAAATTTTTAGAAAATGCTTCATTTAGCTATTACTTTCATGTTTACATACAGAATATACTTTTGAAAATTAAGATATTAAGATAAGTTGCATGTATGTGCATAAATATTAAGATTCTAACGTCTCATAACATCTTTCCAGATTACGAACTTTTCTTCACCCTGATGTTCTGTTCGTATTTACTTCACGTTCGAATCAATATGACCTGACCCAGAAAAATGATCTTTCTTGTAGTAATATTCTTGTAGTTGACAGGTGCCGTGAAAGAAATGATTTAAACAATCTATACTAACACATAAATGTGAAAGTTTGGATGTTTGTTACTCAATCACGCCAGAACGTCTGAACAGAATTGGATGAAATTTAGCTCAAATATACATCATTGTCAGGAATAGAGCATAGGCTACTTATATCGGTTCATTGAGGGGTTAATTTATTTTTAACTAAAAACTAACGTTCGCGCCAAACAGCTGAGGCCAAATTCCGCCAAAAATAAGTAAAGCTCTCATTTTTTTTTTTTTTCCATCTGAGTTCAGGTTAGATTTAGGAGAATTTCGACCCATTATTTCAAACGATTCAATTAATTTTCTTTGTGTTTGATGTATTTAAAATCAAATGTTGTTAATTAATCGATCTTTCGGTTTCATTCTGAAGTACTTTTAAATTAAAAGAAAAGAGAATAAAGGGGAAAAAATCCTAATCTGCATTGCATTACCGCAATTGGCGTAGGGAAGTCAGACATGTGCGTTACGCCAACTGTCGTTGAAAGTTCGCGAAGCACCAGTTTCAAATGCTGGGAGTGAATACATGCCTAACGTTGATTGGCTACTGATTCTTATGACGTCCTTTGAAGCTCAGCAATCATAGAAGGTTGATAAGCAAATTATGTAGGCTTAAAAAAAAGGGGTATCCATTGACCATTTCTGTTTTTGTCTTCGATCTTACTAATGTGAAATGGATAACATATGCAAATTATGTAACACTCATTTAAAAAAAAACAATATTTAAATAAACATTTGCCTGGCTTCCATAAACACCGTCCAAATCGCATTACTAAATAACCAATGAGCGTTAAGAATAACACATCCCAGCTTTGGATGCAGACGCCTGCAAAGTTCGCGCGTGATTGTTGTGGCATCAACTATGTTTGCAAGTGATGACAACTATGTTTTCATTTAAATTTAAAGTTTAAAAATTATGTGTACCATTCAAGTGATGAAATTGAGAGGGAAACTCCTGACAACGATTTTGATAACGATATTCAACAAATGAACTAAAAAGAGAATATTCAGTGCTTCAATAAAAGAAATAAAGTGAAAGCTGGATACGCTTCCATATTTTTCTGAATCTACAGTTGTTAATGTTATAAAAACTACTTCAGAGATCATAAGATATGTAATAGCAAAGATAACAAATGCAGAAAGTTCATTTGAGATAGTATTCAATTATACAACTGAAAACGAAATCATGAATATGACTAATATTGAAGGATAAAAAGTTTCTGGAAGAAGCTGGAAACAATATTGAAAGTGAAATTTTTCATTCATATATTGCATTATTACTATTAGCTGACGTTTATAACTAGCAGAAATATAATTAGAATTCGCGAAAGCCCCCCTGATACATTGCGCATCATATGGAGATTTATTCATTTCGATAAAAAATTCACTTGTCATGAAAGAAGAAATGCGGATAAATTAGCTGCAGTGTGAGATAATGGATAGAAATCCCACCAAAATTATATAATTCGAATGAAAATATTACTGTAAAAACTAATTGTCTTAACGAAGGCTATTTTAGAAAGACCTCGGAAAATCGCTCATTTTTCTCCATTTTGAAGCAAGGCCACATCTGCTAAGAAAAGAGGACTTGATAAATATAGTGAATACAGGGAAAAAAGGGAAACGTGCCATAAGGATCTGCTAAGAATACTTCATTGTGTGTCAAACATGGATGATGAAAGCTCTTCCGTCAAGCAATGGCAACAAAATATATAATGCTGTAATTATAAGAATCACATTTGCAAATCTCATAAAATATTATTGTTCAAATTGTAAAAAAATATCAATAGCCGATTTGTTGCCTGCGTGTTTTGAGGCTTAAAAAGCGTGTTGAGGCTTTAACAATTTTGTACCTTAACATTTTGAGATTCCAAAAATCTTTATCGAAAACAATTTCATGTCCTCTCAAAAAATTAAAAGTAAGCTTTAATTTCAAATATGTTTCTCTTGTTTTCTTTTCTTTTTTATATTATTTTACTTCTCAATTTTAAGTATTTTCTTATTTTTATCATTTTTTTATATTATAAGATCTATTTTTAAACTTATATTATTACTAGCTATTACCCGCGATTCTGTTCGCGTGGAAATTTTTATATATATGTACGAAAAACTATCAAATAATGACAAATAAAAAAAAACCTAACCTAAAAACGATACATTTAAAAGTATTAGCATATATGAAAAATATATAACATAAATACAATTTAATAACAAAAACACACAACTAACGTAAAATCAATTTATTTATATTGTATACCCAAAATAAAACAAAACAGCAAATAAAGTCCGTGTTTCTTTAATATCAGGTCAAATCTATTTTATTTATTAATCTTGATTGAGATAGCTCCGAAAGTATAATTGTGCTTCCATCAGTTTAGCTATATCATATAACTGTACTATTATTGATATGTTTAACATTTAAATATTTAATTTACACATTATCAGATATACTATTTTCTTTAATTTAAATTGACAAACGACTTTCTGTTGAGATAAGTTTTTGTGTTTGTTGTTTGGTTTTCAATGAAACAATGATTTGCTTCTTTATCTTTTTCCAAATGTTTTTTTTTTACTCTTTATACATTCTTTTGGGACATTCTGTATAAAACGAGCAATTCATTTTTCAAATAATTTTTTTTTACAATCAAAATTAATTTTTTTGTGTTCCTTTGTCTTCAGAGATGGTCTAAATCTGATAATCGTGTACAAACACTTAAATTTCAATGCAGATATGCAACTGAATTTTAAGATCTTAAAATATAATTCTTAATTTCTGAAAAAAAATGCTATTCTACTCGGCTTCATTTCAAAAATACATCGCATTCTTCATACTAAATTTTTACGAGAAATAATATTGGAAAAGTGCCCCTCTTTTTTTCTTCACTATCGCGTCACTGTCCTCTAAAATTGATTAGCCTTTATAACAATAAAAGAACACAGTGAAATAAAAGTCACTGGGACTGAAAATACCTATCGATCGAATGAACGAGAGTATGCCGGCGACGAGTGATTGTTGTTCTCCAGGGACCGAGAATGAAAGGGGAACTCGTGCCTGTTAAACGAGATAACTCGGTTCAGGCCAGTTGCTATAACAGAATTACGTAGACTTTTAAAGGCTTCCAAGTCTGGACATATCTTTAATGGGCGTGATGGGTAAAGGCTGTTCGAATCTTCCAATTGGCTGAGCCCATGCAGACAGAGATAGAAGCTAAACAAAAGAATTTCTTCTAAATGCTATCGGGAATTTCATTGCCATTGTAATATTAAAAATCTTTCCGCATGTTACCAACAGGATTTTTTTCTGTGAAAAAAAATTTAAGGTTTTACTGCACTTTAGGACGAAAATAAATCTTTATAACAAAAAAAAAGATTTTTTTTTAAAATAAACATTTTGATATTTGAGCACATGGCATTGGTATGAATGATATTTGTAGGGAAAATATTAAGAATTGGTTTATAAAAAATGCATAAGTTCAGTATGTAAAATTGTTATTTAAAAAGTAAGTTATGGCGCTTTTATGTAAGAAAATAATACTGTTGGGAATTGAAAAAATATGTAAGCTTATTGAATAAAAATAAAATTTTTATTACTTTTAATGATAATGAGATCAAATCAATAGTTGCGTTTAAAATATGCTTAGTACTGCTCATGAGGCAGTAAATGTTATTTATTGGAGTCATTTATTTGAGAATTTAGAATAAATATTCCAGCTCGTTTCATTTTTTTATTCCCTTTCATGATCATTCTAAGGTTTTTTTCTATTTTTCGTGTCTAAGATTTATTACTTTTACTTATTATTTTATAAGGCAATATCACTAAATATATAAAAAAGGTAAATTATGGTAAAAGGTAAAAAAAGGTAAATTAATATATTTGGAATCTTATGAATTTGAAAATCCTTGTTAGTGCTCAGTGTGAAATCTCAAAGCAAATGACAATAACTTAATAAGTGACTAGTTAATTTCACTATTTTAATTGTACCGTTTTGAAAATTATTTACAAAAACCATCTTCTTGATTACTTTCTTTTTAAATTCTTCCTCTATTCGTTATTATGTAACGGTAATTAAAACCTTTCTGAGCTGAGAATGCATTTATAAACCATTAAACTAATAAGAAAATAGAGATTCTTCGATGCTACTAAAATATTTTTAAAGCATATTTTCAGGAAACATTTTAATGAAACAAACTAAAATGACTTTTTTAAATATTTTATCTAGATGTTTCTGAAAATACTAAAAAATTCCTTATTTATTTACACAATTAAACTTTCCTGTCACACTGTTTAGTTTAGGAAAGAAACGGATGCCTTTAGTCACCATGGTTTAAAATGAAGATTTCTATTTTCAGGAAAAAATTATTGAATTCCAATGATATTTTGATGTTTATTATAAAAATTATTATAATATTACGCATATACCGACAGATGTATCTTCAGTTGATGGCAGTATTTTTGTAAGCGATATCATACATTCTTTGTGCTCTGTTTTAGAGTTGTCTTTTGATGTCGTTATGTGACAAGTGCAATAAAACAAGGGAGTGAGGGGGACAGTTTGATTTGGTCAAAACCATGCATTACAGCCCTGGCCAAATCTTCAGCTTTATCGAAATAAAGAATTGGAGCAGTCAATTTCTATTCCTTGGAGCAGTCAATTTCTATTTTGAAGAGGGTTGAAATAATAAAAAAAAACAACTGGAAATATTCTCCGGATCTATTTGTACGTCTGGATAGTGTCTGCATTCTCCATAGTGTCTGGACCATCAGGCATGATCCTCATGCCTCTCATGTGCTCTGTTCTTAGACTTGCAATTGTGGCTGTGATGTCTCTTTTATAATTTTGATTTATCAGACAGAATTTCTTTCGATTAATAAGAGCCTGTATTTTTCCACGACATTAGCGGGGAAATCCTGTATGAAAGTAACGATAACGAAGTGAAAGTAACGAAGTCAAGTATGAAAGTAGCGATATCGAGAAAAAAATAATAGTTTTCAAAAATATGATATATATAAACAAGCTGTTTATAGTGTTAGACATTAGTCTGATCTCATATTTTCCTTTAACATGATTTTTTCTCATTATCAATTATTTTGTATTTTAAAGGCATTTAAATTTTACAACAATTGTATCTGAAGTGTCATTTTTCAATGGTAGAAGCAAAGCTCTGATGTTAAGAATTATTAGAATGAAGAGTTTCAATGATGTAAAACAACGCATCGACTTTCTTTCTCTGGATAATTTGTGGATTATTTGCTTTCAAGGTCACCTTAAGGAATTTAAGTGAAATATTAGTGAAGTTCATATACCTTAAGACAAAACCTCTTATCTTATATTAACTCATGAATAATATTGAAATAATGTAATTTAGTATAGAAATTAAAAGTTTTTCAAGGCTGTAACAATTGTTTTAAACCAAAAATTCTTAATTTATTTATCTTTGAAAAGGAAAACAATATAAAACTTTCCAATTTATGTGGATTATATTAATTCATTGAGATAAATCAAATGCATAGTATTTTGAACTTTAATATAGTAAACTTTACTAATGAAAAGTAAAGAAACTCAAAGCTCAACAGAAAAAATGGTAGCATCCAAAATACAATCAATACCGAGAACAAAAATTTCTTTTCGAATCTCATAAGATGATAGGAAACAGCAACAGCAACAAAAATTATCCTGTATTTCTTCTCAGATGAAAAGAGGAATATAATACATCTTACACGGAACAAGTGAAGGAAAACATCATCTGAAAAGTATTTCACAAAGACAGACGAAAATCGATGGATTAACCCCTCCTCGATTCAGGCTTAATGCCAGCAATCACAGCTTCCCACACAGCCTCGATCATCAGTATCTCGAGAAGAAGATTTATATTAACCCCAGCGAACCGAGGAATGATATATCCCTGAAGCACTCGCCCGCTTCTCATTTTGGCAACAAATCTCGTTACTCGGTCCGGCAGCACAAAACTCTTCAAAGCGCCTCATATTCTTCTAGTAATATCTTCATCATCTTTTATACTTTCATGTTTCTCGCTTTTTCACAATTGTGGACTCAAAGGAAATTTTGGAGACGCTTTCTTTATTACTATTATTTTTTTTATCCCCCCCTTTCGTTTTCTTTGTTAGTTGCGTTTTTTCCCACGATTACACCAGGTTAGAAGTGCATTTAGATTGGAATCATTTCTTTTTCTCCCCTTTCAAATTGACTCCTTCGTTCTGACGCATAATTTACTGTATTTTTACAGAGTGGGAGGAAAATGTAACGATGCTTAATGCGTTACTTTCAAGAATTTCGGGAGGACGTGGTTTAGCTTATTTTTAGTTTTATTCTATCTTTGGTTCTTTGGTTTTCATAATTTTATTTTAAATTCAGATTTTTATACATTTCGGCTTTTCATCTTTTCTTATTATATTAATAAAGTAGATATATTTGTATTCGCCTGGGGATTGTTCCATTAACTAAAATGATTTTTTGTTCAATGAATAGCAAGACGAGGTGAATTAAATATGCAAGTTCTTTTTTGAGAATAATGAATTGCATGACAAATTATTTATTTAAGGAAATGATATTTGCTGTTTTAAATTCAAAATGACGCTTTTAATTGTATAATAAATATGTTTAACTTAGATTATTTAATTAATCATCGCTCTAATATTTAAAAAATTTAACTTGAGTCACAGATAGTGGAAAATGTATTCATAGAAATGTAAATAAATTTTACACAAAACTTAGTATTTTCGATAATGAGACATCCGAAACATTACGCGTTTTAAAGTATTTGATTTCCTAACGAAATAAATTATAAAATGTACTGTTATTTTAAAGGTTTTTTTACTTTTGATTTATTTTTCAAAGGGGTTCGAATTTTACATACAACAATTACTATTTTATTTAAAATCATGTGATTTGAAAATTAGTTATATACATGGTCATTGCTTAATAATTTCCAATTGACGTTAATATAATAACAAGCAAATATTTTATATTATTTAAAGCCATTTTCATCGATTAGTTATTCGTATTATTAGATTTAACGTACTTCTGAATGCATTTTTAGAATTTTAATATTATTTTAAATACTTGAACTTATGTCGGTTGAAAAATTTAACAAAAAATGAAAAAAATATTTCGCCATGTTAGATAAAGAATAAAATAAAATAGAGAAGTTTCATTATATTATAGAAAAGAGTATTTTTGAAAATATATTAAAAAGAAAAATAAATAATATTTACTGATGTTTATACATGATTTTAATGCCATTGGGATTTTAATAATAAATAGATTAGCACATATGTGAATAAAATCCTGTAGTAAAAAATACCGAGATATCTATTAAAGGAATTACATTTAATATATTTTTTTTCGTAATATTTACTATATACTGATTTTTTAATAAGAAAATTTTCAGTTCCCTGTATTTTATTATTTAGCAAAATAATTTAATAGTTAATGGACTATCCAAAATCTGATAAAAAAAATGTGTTGTCTAAATATATATTTTAGATTTCAGAATCTTAGAAATCTGATAATCTGAGAAAACGTTAAATAGCATAAAAAAATCAAAATTATTACAAACATAATACAAAATCCGAATTAGAATAATGCTGACCAATATACATATTGGATCAGTGTTTAGGGCTGATAACAGAGCAAATTCGATGATCCGTATCAGAGAGAAAATGCTTCGTGAATATCATTTTTATGCATAAAGTCTGCAAGACTTGATCCAAAGTCATTCTCCGGAAAAGTATGAACTTAAATCTTAAGAGCTCAGGCATTGGACTCTCGAGGCTTCGGTTACCGACTCGTTATATTTGAATTATAGATGTGCTTCGAGGCGGGGAAGAAGAAATGAGGTATCGACCGGAAAATATGAAAGGCATTCATTGTTGAGAGGATGGCAGCAGTACAATGTGTTGGAATGATGAGAGTCAACACAATGTGAAGAAATTAATGATACGAATGTCCTTGGTATCTTCAATCTACCTAAATATTTTATATAAAATAACGAATATAAGTTATTATGTAAATCAGTTTATAAGAAAAAGTTTTTATACTACTTGAATAGTGTAAATATAATATATACAAATACATTTAATGGCTAAATTTCTGAAAAGTTGCATTTTAAGGTTATTTATTCAAACTGTAGAATATAATATTAGAAGTTAGTTTACTGAAGGAATTATTTGCTATAATCTATTTAGTAATTATTTTAATATATCCATTTATTATGGAGGTATTTTTTAATTCCTTATTTTAGCTAATAAAGACAAATATCAGGTAACAATCAATCTTGATAAATTCCAATCCAAGCAACAGTGTTTCATATAATGTTATGGCTTGTATAACAAAATATATTATGTCCATGAAATTTGCATTTTTTCTCAAATATATATTTTTTTATTTCAATACTTGAGGGAATATTTTACGAATATTTAATATTTTAGAAATGGGAAAGGACTTTGGATGTTTTATTTTGAAACTGAAATAAATACATAAATCCAGTATTAAAATCTACATCAAGTCAATTAATTGAATATATATGGTAGAAAATTACGCTCAATGTTGATCTTTGAAACTACAAAATTGTATATTTTTAGTAACAAACCACTTCTCGTAAAGAGATTTAAGTTGCAACGCATTTTGGAATTATAACAATGAGTAAGTAAAGCATGTCATTCCCATGATATTTGTGAGTTTGAAATGTGCAATAAAGCATACAAGGAATAATAGATAATCTATACCTTCGATATACCTAATACCTTAGAGTAGTTTGAGAAACAAGGCATCTTATTTACTTGCAAAAGAATTATGGGGGTTTTATGATCCTTGCAAAACTTGAAGTGTCTTGGGAGAAAATTTTAATTAATATTAATAATCGATTATAATATTAAATAATGTTATTGTAAAATGAATGCATTGTACATTATCAGTTTAGCATATTGGTAAAATTAAACTTTCGTAAATGTTTGTAAAATAAAATGCCGATTCATTGTAACTATTTAGCAGGATATAAAATAATTAACCATAATTAAATATAATTATTGAATTTCTAACTATATATCGTCTCTAAAAAACAGGAAATTAATATTTACCAATGCTTTAAAGTCTATCTGAGAATTCAATCTCACAGAAATATTAAATTTAGAATAACTTATTTTACCATAAGGTTAAAATCGAGAGTAGTATTACATTGTATAATATTATACATATTAGTATTACATATACATCAAATTTCCTATAGAAGGTAGATTTATTTTGATTAATATATGAAACAATTTTATTCATAAAACAGAAAAGTGATAATTGATTTAAATTAGCCAGAAACATGTTGAATTTTTTTTTTTGATTTTACAGCAAATATAATGCTTTATTATATATTTCCATATTTTAAAACTACAGAATAAATTTATTTGAACAAATAATATTTTTAACAGTAATTTACAATTTAAACGAACAATCGAGTCGAATTAATTTTTTAAATTTACAAATGATTTTTAAAATTATTTTAAAAGTAGTTTCTGGTAAGTTATTTCTTTATTAGAAGTAAGATCCTCAAACATTTCTTGGTATCCCTTTAAACGCTACGGAAATGTAAAGGAAAATAAATTAGCCATTACGTTTGAACCTATTTCTCAAAAATTGCTTTTATCTAGAAAAGAGGTACCAAGGAACCATTATAAGATTTTCTTTGTCGAGATCCACAACGAAAGGATTACCTTTCTCCTGAGTTTTATAAATAAAAGAAGCAGAGTTCGTAGAACACACGGCTGGAGATTGTTCCCTTGGGAGTAAAGGTAATACATTCCCTGCTTCTCTTTAACATGTCATGGGATAGTTGTCTTTGCAATTTTCCCCGACTCCCTAACGAAAGAGAAGCAGAGTTTCAAACCCAAAACAAATTATTCCCAGTGGCTCGATAAGTGTCAGACTTACTGTAAAAGGGAGTTAGGAAAGAATCAAAAGTTTTCTTTTTAAAGGCAGCCTAACCATGAAAAAAGTTCCTTATCGGAATGCTTCCCCTTTCTGCTCTAATTTACTCTTCTGTGGCTAAAAATTATGAAAATTTCGCCTTAATAAACACTTTGGTATATTAGAAATTTGGAGCATCAAACATAAATTTGAATAAGAGTTATTTTATTGTTATAAATGCAGACAAATAATATATGTGCTAACTATTATGGTATGAACGTAATATGAATAGTTGCCTGTTCACTGAAATTAAAAAATGAAATGTCGAATAACGGTTAACATTGTCCTTCCATAATTTTTGAATACTACAATAATAATATCTCCACTGCCTTTTTTCATTAAAAATTCCTTTGTAAAGATGTTTTTCTAGAAAAATATTTTTAATCTAACTACATCACAAATATAGCTAGGGTATATTAACAATAGACAAAGAAGCAATGTGCTTTTTGGGGTTTAACAGTAACTTCTGATGCATTAATGTAAAATTCTTACATATGAAGCCCAATATTCCTTTTCTGTATGCATATAAAACATGTAATGTTGGAATTGTGTTAGCAGATAAAATTATTTATAATAAATGTTAAAAATTAATATATTAGTATTAAATGAAACCATGTTTACAATCAGGGAAATATTACTATAAATCAGTATTTATTATTAATAAAAGCTTCAAGTCAGCACTGTTGGAATTATTACGAGTGCCAAATGTCAAAAATTAGAATTCAAAAACCTGTGAAAATGGATATATTTTTATGCACTGACCTGAAAACTGAATTATTTTTATATATTAGAAGTTTATAAATTATTATACAATATTTTATTGAAACGTTTATTCCGAAAAATGTCACTGCAATGAGTTATAATGATCTTGATAACTTTCATTATTATTTAACTAAGAAGTTAAAATTCAAAACTTTATTTTGGAGCAATAAGATTTTTCTCATAAGGAAAACTAAACAATTTTGCTTAAAGTATATTTTTTATAGTTTCTTTTATAATACTTAAATTATAAAATCGCGATTCAAAGTTTATTGAGGGATTTTTTTTCTTCATTTAATGGTTTTTTTATTCTATAAAGATTTAACGGCACATATATACATTAAAAAGAAATTGTAATAAAGCATGTATTATCATCAGGGGTTAATATGATGTAACTTTCGTTTGAGGTTTTTGAAGCAACAAAATGCATGGGGATAAAATTATATATTAATTGTTTTTAACGCATTAATTTTTCAGTTTTAAGGTCTTTAGATAATCATAGAAAAAAAAGATTTCACATTTCGTGACATATTGCCAACAAAGTGTTAAAATTTAGCACGAATATTCCCAAATACCAAATTCTTCTGTCTGGCCAATAAATGACAGGCAAGAAGTCATCACTCAAAGGAGCACAAATGGAAATCAGTGTTAAATAGGGGGGGGGGGTTGAAAGGTATTATACTATATATCAAATTTTCCCATTTTTGTAGCAGGCAAAAGAAAATAAAAAAAGGTTTGTAGCTTGAATGATTATGAGATGGAAAAAAAGATCGCTTTTTTAAATATTGACGAAGCGTCATCCAATAGTCACGCGATTGTTTTAAATTGTTTAAAACCAATTTAAACTGGAGATTTTTTAGAAAAAAAAATTCTGCCCTCATGAAAAAATTTTAGAATTCGGTTGATTTTGTGATCTTCAGAAGCAACCACTTTTCTAAAGGCTGGTGATAGCTAAATATAAAGAAGTGAAAAAATTATTTTTTCTGTCATGAGAGATACCACATGACTCAAAAAATAATGCTCCCACTTAATAACTTGCAATTTACGATAGCAGATTTCAATTAATTTTATGATAAATAAATAAATTGAAGAAATAATTTTGGTTTAACGTAATTAAATAAGATAATTTAAACATTAATATAATGGTTCAAAAATTCTTTAACAAATTCAGTATTTGTGCAGGATTCAAGGCATTAATGTTAAACAAAGGGCATTATCATATTTTTCCAAGAAAAACTATTTCGAAAATTGGTTTTCTTAGAAAAATATTTTGTAAATTGTTGTGATGTTTCATGAGTTTTGCCGAAAAACACTTAATTCCGACTTTCACCCGAGTTATTTTCATGTAGTTGGCAGATAAGCAATTTCCCTTTATGTTATTGGCTGTTAATTAATCTAAAATTCATCGACTAACCATAGTTTAAGCTACTTAAAATTAATGTATTTTCCTACAGGTAATCAAGAAACTGATTAAAATTTCAATTTGTATGACGTTGTATATTTGTCTCAGACGGCTTCTAATTAAAAAAACAACTTCTGTAATAAACGAAAAGTAAATAACAGAAATAATTTTCGTTTGTTAATTTAGGTACAGAGTTTCAATTTTCAATGGAATTCGAAGTTTTCTTATTACTCTCTCTAAATTATTTAGAATTTCATTTCTCTTTCAGAAATGAAAATCAAAATAATTTTGTCTGATAATATTTATTTGCTCTGTAGCATAAAATTATCGTGTTATTTATGAATTAATATTTGAGACGAAGTTTGTGTTTGATTTTAAATTACTTTTATTCTAACATTCTTTTGACGCAAAGTACAAATTAAACAATTTTATTCTAGGGGAGTTTGATATAGTAAATTTCGTAAAATTCTGAATGCAATTGTTTAAAGAAGATATTTAATAACAATTCATTACAAACATAATGATCAGATCATTCAATTTTAACTCGCTAGATTTAACTTATTATTTTGTTTTTCATTTTTGCGAAGTGAATGTTAATTCATTACTGGCAATGAATATTGATTCCTGTCAGTAAATGTTATTTATTTTCTTGCGATGCTGGAAAATTATTGAATACAAAAAAATTCTTTCTATAATTGTATGTTTGTGAAATTTATGAATTTTTTTTAAAGGAGCATCCTATATATTTCTTCGATAGATATGTGAGTAAATAAAGGAAGTTTTATTTTCCGCAGACATTAAACATTCTATACAAATAAAAATTTTATTAGACATATAACAGCTGCTATTAATGATGTATTACTAAACGAATAGGATTTTACATTCTAAAGCATCTGACTTTTTTTCCCCTTCAACTCAGGTATAAATTTTGGCATTCCATTAATTATTTATTTAAATTAATTAATGTAGCTAATTTGTAATGTTAATACATTCTTATAATTTATAATTTTGATTTTTATATTAATGCCAATGAAAGTGAAGCGTAAGGATTAATACCTTTTGTTTTACTCTTTTGAATGAAGTATATAAGGAAAGTATTCTGATGATAAAAAAAAATCGAAATCAAGATTTTAATGAATTTTACATTGCATACTTCTACGAGTTCGAAAAACACATGGATGTTATATCTGTTTGTCTATAAACCGATAAATTCGAAATATTTTAATACGAAAAGATGAAATTTAATACATGGGTTTTGCACTAGAATATTAAGTTCATATTGAATTTTGAGCTAAAAGCATTTGGAGGTTTGTCTGTTAGTCTGATAAATTTTTGTAATAAAAGTTAATATGACTTCTAAATGTAGAAAACTAAACGGATAAAAATTGAAGTGAAGACGCAGCATTCAATTTGTACATATGTCTAAAATTTAGGGCTTAAGAGATTGACAGTTTGTTAATTTGAAAATTCATTAATATGTAAACGCTTTAACTCAAGATTTTAATGTCTTAAGCATATAAAATTTCGTATCCGATTTTGTAAGTACAATCAGATATTTGTGTCACATTTCAGGTTCGAAAAATGGCGTCAAATATGCACCTTAAATATTCAGGTTATTGTGTATCATTAGCATTCCACTGACTAAAACATTATTATTATAGCTCAAAATGACTATGAGAATTACAAAATTAGTGTTCTTTATTATTGTCAATGGCTTACAGTTAATTGCACTCAAATTACACTTAGT
>JAPMOQ010067345.1:0-17157 GCA_026543055.1 Argiope trifasciata | reverse complement strand
CGCCTGTAAAACATAAAATCATATCAAAAGAAACATATATATATATATATATATATATATATATGACAATTAAAATAAAATGATGATTTTAAAGCTACTTAACATGGTTAATTTTAATCGGAGGAAGATGGCTCATGTTTAAAAAAACTGGTATGCTTATACTAATCCAGAATCTAAATCATAAATTTAGATAAACTATTTGCGGTATATGTTGGGAAAAAAGAGCTTAATTTCAAATTAATTATTTCTAACTTATTCATATAAATTCTCTAAATGTTCAATTCATAAAAGAATTCAAAATTCAGCATTTTAGAAAAGTCTACAAACATCCCTTTTTTTTATTAATCAGGCAAGTTACATAAAATCTTTATTCTTTAACTTCAAAAATGGAAGAAAGTCGTGAGATAGAATACTTGAGGAAACAATAAATCTTCTTTGGAGTCCAAAAATAAAAACTACTAATTTTTTTTATAATAGTGACAGTTCTAAAAAACTAAATTTTGTCATTAAAGTACAACTTTTCTTTTGTTTTAAACTAACGCAAAATCCTCTGGTTTATTCAATAATATTTTAGGAATTAATTGAGGACGTTATTAAGATTTAATAACGTTAAAATCCCGTTTAATTTTCAATTAATTAAAATTTCAAAGCAATTACATTTAGGTGCATATTACTACCCTATAAATGACATTCCTTACCAAATTTGTATGCTTGTCTAGATTTATCCAATCTCTAATGAACAAAGACCTGCATATTTTCTTTAAATTATAGTATCGATAAAGATAATTATCACTTACTACTGAAATCTACACTGTTCAACGATTGTATTTCGCTAAGGAATAGTTCACAAAATTTTGGAGCTTTATTACACTCCTAACTCCACAAATAACCTTAGCTCAAAAATTTTTTAAATATAACACTTGCATCTCGTATCTACTTTCCTCCCTCGTTTATTGAAGAAAAATTAATGCCTGAGCAAAATTACAATAGGTTTCCGAATCTAGAATGAATAAACAGCACTTATGCATTTCCAGTTTATATACACAATTTACACAAGAAACTCGCTTCTAAATAAACGGTATTAGATATCACTAATTATGTACAGAATTCGAAAATTTCACATCTGTAGCTTAGAATCACTATTCACATTATAAGCATCCTCTTTTTCAACTTGAAATAAATATTTCCTCACAAACATATTTTTATTTAAGAATTTTAGTTTACAAAAAAACAGAATAAACTTATTTTATAGAGTGAAAAAAATCAAACACCCTAATGACAAACTCCTGAAATAGCTCCAGTCACACGTAATTCGACGAAAGACTTCTATCTATAGATGAACAAACGCATTGTGTCCAATGGACTAATAGCAGCCATCATTAATGCTGTGATCGTATCCCATTAACAAAGGTCCAGATATAGGATGTCGAACTTCTAAGGAGTAATTAAAATCTCTTTTGTCTGGCCCATTATGCATATGAATAGACGAAACCGTTTGCAAGGTGTTTTCCAACGAGTGGACCGGAAACTGCCGAGATTCATCAATGCCCGATTGCAGAGGAAACTGAATTTATTGTCCATTTATTGTTTCGTATCTTTCCGGTCCAAAATTTAATTAGAGGGGCACAGATGCACTAAGGTATGTCTATAAGTCTAATAAACACGTCTAAATTGTTTTAATTCTCTTACAAGTATTTTTAATTTTGTATGCGATAATCACTTCAATGCATTACCTTTAATTAATAACCTAATTAAATTCAATTTGCAGCTATATATAAAACATTTTATACTCAATTTCACGGTTCAGACCAGTTAGTATCTGATAAAACATTTTTGGATTGTTATATCTCAAACGCACTTTGAGTTGATGAATAAAAATTGGTGCATGGTTTTTACGCCAAACTGGAAATTTTTGCCTAATCTTCAGCGTAATCCATTCTAAAAAGAACTATTTCTTAGTATTGTAGTTATAATTTAACACGATAATTACAATACGAAGAGATCTATATAAATAAAATTATGTCCAAAGTTTTCAGGGAATCTGGAGCACAAAAATTGTCACATTTTGTAATTTTTTTTAACAATTGTAACAATTTACTGCTTCAAATGACGTTTAAATCATGGCTCTATCAAAAATGGAACGAAAGATAAAATTATTTTCATGGTGTGTTTTTATGAAAATCCAGCACTCAGAAAGTTGTTGTCATGCTATACGTCACAAGTAGAAATAAAAATAAAAAGGCGCATAACACTCAGTAAAAACCTGCGTGGAAGCCTGAGTGATACAACTATAAAAAATTACCAAATATTATTTCAATTCCATAGTTAGAAATATAAAGCAATATCAAAGGGATCAAGAGGAATATTTATGCAACTTATGCGAAACCTCTTAAACATCCAAAATAGATGTCAGATATAAAGCGATAAAAATCAAGATGATAAACAAGGTTTCTTTTCTTAGTCTACACTTTTATAAAAATTTAAACTAAATGAATCAAAAGTACCATATTTATACTATATAAAAACTGGTATATATTTTTTATTATTATAAATTGCAATTTTCCTTAATTTTGATTTTAATAGACCAATAGAAAAATGTTGGCAGTATCATCCTTTCTAACGTTTGTTTGCTAATAACATTTCAAAAAAAGCGTCAGAGTAAAAAAATTCGTCAGCTGTAGCATACTAATAGGTTTTTCCCTAACTATTGTTAACAATGGTATGAGATTAATAATTTATAAATACATTTTTTGGAGTTTAGAAAGCCAATTTCATAATTTATATAATCTATTAAGAAAGAAAAAAGTATTATTGCTTACTGTTTTGAAATTTCGAGACTAGACGGCAAGATTTCAAATAATTACTTCATTTCATTCCAAATTTGATATAAAGATGTATTTAATGTTATTTTACGGTTTGTGCCTATTGTATTTCTAAATTTCCTATCAAATAGTTTTTCAATAATACAGAATGATAAAGGAGTTGCTTCGCACTTTTTGTTAAACTTTTGAAATATACAAGGAAAATTAAATTTTCTGAACATCTTACAGAAACATATGAAACATAAAATTGATAATTTAATATCTGTCTTTCAAATATTTGTAATCATACTTACAATCTATCTATCTAATTGAATTAGCTCTATGATAAAATTTTAAAAATAACAGCAAAGCTATAAGTGTAGCAGAGTTAAATTGTCTACCATAACTAGTAATGAGAAATGGTAAGTTAAATTTCTAAATAGGATAGTTTAATGAAATAGAACAAGCAATACTCCTAGGAAATCCGCTGATGCTTAGAGGTGCAAAGTAAATGACAAACTTTCTTTTCGATGATAATAAACACTTGAGTTCTGAAATTCCTTCGGAATCTCAACTTTCCCAGTATCAAACCTTAGATCCGTCCCTTTGAATTTCCACCTCTTTTGATTAATTCGACTTAACAGTAAACGCATTTTTATTTCTAGATTTAAATATATTCAGACTCTAAAATAGTCGATTGTGCAGTTTCAAATGTGCGGTTAACTGTACCCTCAAGCGTTTTCTGCACACCCAACATTAGTCACAAATATCTTCCCATAAAGAACGTTGGCGGAAGAAGACGTTTCGCTGCCGGAACTACCTAAATGGATTTCCATGTTTCCACTTCATCGAGGATTTAGAGGCATTAAACAATCGCTTTCGATAAAAGTCTCCAATGTCTTAGATCTCAGGTGCTAATAATCAAACTATGAACTGTTATCTGTGAAGATTCATAGATCCTTTTGGAAAGGGAAAAGCTTTTATACCACTTCATTTCGGGGAGAAGTGATGTATTTATAATATGACGAAATTGTAACTCATCTAATATTATTAAATAATATACCTCTCAGTTATTGGGATAATATTAAGATTATCCCAATAATTGAGATAGCGCTTTCTCTGGCCTAGCTTTAGTGTCTCCAAAATACGTTATAAATCATTCAAATCTGTCAAACCAATTTTGAAATGTATGTTTTTATTGCAAATGAAAAATTTAAAGCAATTAAGTCGATTTATTTAGCCATTTTATGCAATTGTGTTTGAAATAAGTTCAACTTTAACGAAAGAACAAAATATGAAGAAAAAGTACATAGCACACTATGTTAGCTAAGCTCTAATAGTAAACTTAAAACAATGAATTTCAAAATTATCTTGAAACAAAAAATTGTGTATTAACTGTCACACCAGTGGGTGACCGAGCTCCGCTCGGAGAAAACAGGTATCGAAGCTAACTCGAAGATTTAAATTTTCAATTGTGATTTATCAAAACAATACATGCCATAAGAAAATTTGTGAAACCATTGGTGAAAAGATAACCGGTTAAACCTCGGCTTTTCATCGTCCACCAGTGATGTCATGTCTTGATGTTCCATTGGAAATCCCCATCTGCACTGGTCTCTTCAATGTTTGCTGACCATGCATGGAGCGCTTGGGTTCATATCACCACACGGGTTATGGATCATCCATTTCGAGATCAGTTCAGGATCATCTTCTGGAAACTTTATTAGTTCGCCATATTGGCTATAGATGGCAGCACGTTACCGCTTGAAACATATTAGCCATTATGGCGAACTAATAAAGTTTGAAAATATCCTATCTGTAACTCCGAACTGCTTGACCGTAGCGCTACAAACCGGCGCCAATCAATTCCTCGTGGCCAAAAACCCCAGACCCCCAAGTTTACCGGAGTTTATTAATTCTGGGGCGATTTTCGACTTGGCAACCATTCCTCGTATTATAGTATAAGATAAAAATAAAAAAAAGTTTGGTATCGCATGTTTCTTCATTGGCCTAAAGAGACAAAGCCTCAGAGTGAAATTAGGATAGATAAGTGGTTGATAAAATAAATAAACAAGTGAAATGGTTGTAAGTTTCCTACATCTACAACCTAATATCCTCTAATTTCTTAAATTCTTTCCACATTTATGAACGAAGTAAATACTTGGACAGCTTTAAGAGGATTTACTCTCACTTATTGAGAACCACTATATGTAAAAATTATCACTGTTATTGTTTCTTTTTTTCCATTACCCAGGGTATTTCATGATTCGGTAATGGAGAATTATAGGTGATCATGCAATACCTGTTCATATCTCTATACCTATCATATGTCTAGACGTACACAGATGGAGTTTTTTTTAATAAAAAAGAGGTCTTCAAGCTTCGTTAACACCGGTGGAATGGAAACCCAGAAACTATACTAATTAATTTTTTAAAAGTTTTTTATTTCATTTAATTTATTTCAGTAATAGAAATGAACTAGCTGAACCGACCTCGTGTTGCCGAAGGCATCTCAAATTTGCTCGGGGCAAAATATTTTTTTGACTTAAAAAGACTTCTAATGAAGCGTTTAAGAAGCGTTTTATTTGGACTAAATAAAAGACGGTAGCCTGATATTTGAACTAAATCGTTGACATAAAGATTCTGAAAAAAATCAGCAGAGAATAAGTATGAATGAAAAGAAGCTTTAAAAACTTGGGATATTAATAGATTCGCTACTTGTTGCACGCTTCTTAATAACCTTGATTGCCTTTAAAACCTTCCTTTCTCCTTCTCTTTTTTAGCAATTGATGGTGAATCGAACTCAAGGAAATTGTAAAACTAGATAAGTAAAGCAGAGTGAAAACTTTAATAATTTTATACGATTTATTATTATTTTTACGATTTTTATTATTATTTTTTACTATTTTATTATTATTACGATTTATTATTTTTTATTAAATAAAATGATTATGAAATGAAGTCACAGGATTTCAGAAAGCTTGTGAACCGATTATTTTTATTAAAATACTAAGATCAAAAATTCGTCCATTAATATGCAAAAAAAGTATTCAGAATTTTTTTTCCTGATGTTGCCCAGAAAGGAATTTTTAAACATTTGTAAGGATTATAAATGTTTTAATTAGCCAGCATTCCAGACAGAATTCTATAAATAATAAAAATACGTTTCTTCCTTTATTTCTTAAAAAAATGTTAAGTAAAAGTTTTGCTGCTATCATTTAACTGAAAAATAAATATTATGGAGACAAACAGGGAGAAATGAGATGATATATTATGAGTAAATGCGTTGATATCTCATAGGAAATTTGATTTAATACATTTCATTTTTTTGTTTTTATTTTTGTTCAATCTTTTCTCATTTTTACTATCCTTTTTTCTTCTTTCCTTCTTCTTCTATTCTTCTTTTTTCATTTCTCTGTCATTGTTTTTTCTCTTTCATGTTCTTCTATTCCCAATATATAAAATTATTAAAAACATTATTTAATTATGTGTTCGAATACACAACCGTTAAACATTACAAATTCCATTTATCAAAACCTTAAGAGTCATCATCATACGATTAAGATTTGAATGTATCGATTTCATCTCTAATTATACCTGGCAGAACATTAAAAAAAATACAAAATTTTAAAAAGTATGTTCATTTGCAAAAGTAACAGGTTAAATCTATTGAAAAATTCATAATCAAATTTGATGTCTCCCTGAAAAATAGTTTAGATTTGAAAATGAGAAACTTTCTTTATGGTGACTGGCTCTTCACCTTGATGGATGCAGAAATTACTTAGAATTTCTGCATCGGTTAGCCTGTACCGATAACGGGACGAATTTCCTACTAGATGTATAGCATCATGACCGATGGTGGACAATAAGCCCCAAATCACTCCGATAATTCAATTTTTTCCGTATTCTTTTGGGTGCGTCGGAACTTCTGACTGCTCGATAGTTCAGGAGCAAACTCATTGCATCCACAATACGGATCCCAGCCTATGCTTATATAGTGATTTGGTCCCATTCACAACGATCTGAGTATACGATCACAGTTAGATAGTTAGTTAGGGCACAGTTAAATAGTTAGATTTTCGAAAAGGACAAATTTGGAGATGCTGCGCCAATAGTATGGAAAAAGCTACTTGTCAAATGGTATGGTGAATTTTATCAGTAAAAATCAAATGCAAATTTTAAAATAAGAAAAGTTTACTATTGTAAACAAGGTTAAAAGCGTAAAACGACTTAATATTTAAGTAAGATGATAAAATCCAATCGTTTTCAGAAATGTAAAAATTTTAGAATAGGGATTTTGCTATATGGATGAATTAATTGCATTCAAAATTGTTTTTTATTATGTTTGATTGATTTAACTGTTTGATTGATATGTTTAATTGATTTTATTATGTTCGCGACTAGTATTAATTTTTGCCTCTTGGATTATTCTACTCTTGAACACATCTAATGTTTAATTCTTTAATTGAAGTTCTGCTCAATGAATGTCTAATGTTTTTTACTTAATGTTTCATAAAAATATTTTTCATTATTCTTTTAATTACAGGCTAGTACTCACTATCGGGATGAAGAGCTAAACCCATTCTTTCTGTGTAATTGCTATCACTATTACTTTATAAAGAACATAATATTTTGCAAAGTCAGATTATTTCTGAAATCATGCTATGATGTTGCCTGAACATAGTTTCGAATCCTCTCAGAATTTTTAGCAAAGAACTGTTTCAATTTGTGGTTTAGTGAAAAGGTATGCCAGATGAAGCTTTTTTTTTCAAACGAGTTCCTGTTTCGGACGTAAGTGATAGATAGATATATGTATTTTTATAGAAACTTAGATTAATCAAATACTAAATAGAAAATCCAATCTACTATTTAAAAATCACAAATCTAAAATAATGATTATCTTCCCTCTGAGAAAATGGAAGAATTTCCTTTTTTTAAGTCATAATTTTCATTTGATTCAAAATATTTCTAAAATCCAAGCCCTCATTTTAAATTAATAAACGGAATGATAATTTAGAAATTTAATTATACATTAAATATAAAATATATTTCAAAAACTCTCGGCATTGCCTAATCAATTATGCAGACGTAAACAAATCATTTTTATTAAATATGTGCACTTTTAAATTTTAAACTGATTTAGAAAGAATCAAATGTTTTACTGACAAGATTATTGAATATTGCGTTGAGTAAATACTTCAAAGTGGCTTAGTCTACTTTAACAGTACAAATTTTGTTGTAAAAAACTCTGAAATTATTAATAACTCTTTGTCGATAAAAGTAATGATTTCAAAAAATTTACCAAAGTTGGTTTAATCTAATTCTTTTCAATTTAATAATTTTCTGTTCTAAATGATTTAATAATTTTCCATGATTCAAAATGGCTGTAAGGCAGAATATCAGGCAAAAAATAACTAAACAAACAAAGCCGACAAGTTTTCTGTTTACTGAATGAAGCAGTATTTTACATTGAAGAAGTAATACACCTCAACGGGCCAATGAGAATTATTTAAATTCCCTCTCACTCTTTGTTAGTAAGAGCAAATACGATTTTAATTACACGAAAAGATGCATTTATTCTATTAATCTCAATAAAATTAATGAGCTAAACTATTTTTTGATTTTCTCAATATTTCATGTATGTTCTTAGATGATAGATTTCAATTTTTCAAATACGCATCTTCTTAAACAATGTTTATTCTTCGTTTCGTTAAGTTACATGTTTCTAACTATTGAAGAATCTTTAAATGTAGTGATATTTATATTGCATTGAAGATAGAATTATCGCATTTCCTGTTTTTTTAACACGTTAATGAAGAGATGAAGATTAAGGCTCTTTGAATTTTCTGGGTTAGCTTAAAAAAAGGAAGTAATTAGAATAAGTGAACGAAAACTCATAAAGTGATGAAAAGCCAAAATTAAATTATTTCATTTTAATTTTTAAGTATCAGTTAAGGAAAGAACGTTTAATTAAAATTTTAATTTCTTAATATTATTCGGCACTCCTTTTAGAATATTAGAATGGATTATTAATTTCGCATTCAAACTGTACAGGGTTGAAAAGCCAAAATTAAGAATTTTCTGTTTAGTATTTAAACATGAGTGAAAAATTTTATTTTAAGGAATAGTTTTTGTTTTATTCCATATTATTTTATATAATTTGTGAGAAAGCAGTTAAAGAATGAATAGATAAATTAGTAGAGAAAACAAAAGAACAGCAAGGTTCTATTATACTCTTTAAAGAAATTAATGCGAAGCACTTAATTAATTATTTTAGAAAACTTAAGGAAGTTCAATAATTATATTTATTGAATTTCACTTAAATGTATTCAATAAATATAATAATGTATTTTACTAAAGGAAATACATTATCGCTCAAAAAGGTATCTTTTTATTAAAATTAGTCATATAATTGTGAATAGCCAAAGGGAAACATTTTCTCCTGACTTTCCGAAAACTGTGCTTAGTAAAGTTTAATTTATGTAAAGCCTAGTAATATAGAAAAGAAAATCGAATGTATTTGATATCTTATCCTGCCTTTTTCAGACAAAAATCTGATTCAATTTTACTCTGGGAAAAAGATTTTATTTTTGTTGTGTCTGAATTGTTGCATTTTTATACTCATCGGAGAGACAAGTTGACAGACATACAATTATCAATGTTGAAGAAACACCCATAATCTTTATTTGCCCATCTTGATTAATGCGTTCTTTGGGAGTTCTGATCATTTTCGGTTGTTGTCGTGCAGATGCAGCACTGAATTTTCAGTGGACATTTTGTGTTCTGAACTATTTCAGCTCATAAAATGCTGGAACTAAAGTCAGTTAACAATTTTTAACTTTCCAGTCTTTTTATTTATTTATTTTGAGTTATTGAATTCACAGAGAGTTACAGATATTGCATTTCTTTCAAAGGAATCAAAATTTAATATTATTTTATTGATAATTTAATTTGTTATATAATATAATATTAACTTATTTAAAATTATTTAAATTTACAATGCAATTAATATTTATATAATGTTTTCAGAATTTAATTTAATATCAGATAAATATTTAAAACATTTTTATTCAGGTTTTGTGTCTATAACAGTTAAATTTTATCTTCAAAATTCAGCAATGATATTAACAGTTTGTTTATAAATTTTAACACACAATCAGTACTCTCTGTAAGATTATTGATATTATGATCCTTTAATGGCTCTGTTTTAGCTTGACATTTTACTTCCTTATTATATTAGTGATTTTTTTTTTTTTTTGATTCAGTGAGATAAATTTTTGTTGATAATGTATTCAAATATTAGTTAATTCCTTAAATATAGTAGTAGTAGACACAATATTCAATCTTAAATTATTCTATTTTCTATTCTTATGAACGTATTCTCTTTTATCGATATTTTTTTTATTCAATAAATATGTTATTGAGTTAAGTGAAAGTTAATATTTCGTCATTTCAAGTTGAAGTCTGCATTTAAGTGAAACCCAATTCGATTGAAATGTATATCAAGATAAATATTGATGTGTTAAGACTTTTAAAGTATAAGAGATGTCTTTACCAAATTCTGAAGATTAAAAACAGTATTCTGGAGATCGATTTCTAAATTACGTATAGTTAATTTAATTGAAATTTTTTGCAATCGATAATCTTAGTGAACAAGATAACTGCCAAAGATGGCTAACTATGTCCACCACAGGACTAGACAAGAGCAGAAGAGGGGAGAGGAATGAAATTGATTTTCCCTCGTATTTACACCATACCTTGATTGGAAAAATATTTTTGCAGTGCTAATATATTATTAAAAGAGTCATAAGGATTTCTGATACACATCTGTTACATAATTAGGGAAAAAAAGAGACCTTTTTTGAAATGTTTTCGTTAAGTCAACAATTTTTATCCTTTCACGCATAGCATAGGATCCGCTGACTAAAGCGTTTTACAAAGCTTCTCTTGAGAAAGGGAATTGGGTCAGGAAATAAGAGAATATTTTAGAATGGCTGTAATTTAAATTTTAACTAATTTCTAAAATTTTATCTTAGTTTAGCTTAAAATATTAGTACAATTTTTTCCCTACCGCAGGACGTGGAAGTACGTCAGGACCCTTTGACACACAATCATACATCATACCCAACAGTGGTGTTTGAGTTCGAGATCAATATTTAAATATAGTTCAAAATTGATATAAGCATATCATTGGAGATACCAAGGTTTCCCTTACCTTTACATTATATAGACACTAACACAGAAATCCCATTCATCATTTTATATTGTAACCATAAAAAGACTAGGCATTATAATTGTAAAAATAGTATATAAAAAATTTTAGTTATTATTCTGTAGTTCACTTTAATAGGAAAATAATTAATGTGAGATTTAAAATACTTTTATTATAAACTCAAACATAATACTCAAAGGAATAGTATAAAAATGTTGAAGTTAGAAAGAAAAAACTTTTAATCCGCTAGTTAGCAAATTAGTGGTGATTAGTTAACCCTTGTCTACTGATCTCAAGTAGTAGGTGAAACTTAATGAACCAAAATTATGACATCAAGAAGGGGGACATATTTATTATTCTCTATCTATTCTCATCCATAGATATTTTTTCGAAAGGGTTGAGCAGCATATACAGAATGAAAACAGATAGAAATAGAAAATAGTTCTGATGCTGACCCTATACTCACATCTCAATAAGACTGCTGTATCTAAATTTATGCTGTGATGCACCTATCACAGCATCATCAGCATGAAGAAAAGTATTTTTATGCTTAGTATATTCATCAATTTTTACGGATAAAAGTTATGATATGGTTTTTACATAAAAATTGAAATTTCTACAAAATTTTAAGTGATATACATTCAGAATGGATATTATTTACATCCTATTACATCGATATAATTAAACTAGATAATTACAAAACTGGCATATGAATAAAATTTCATTCAAAACTGTGATATCCACAGTCCTGATAAGTCTTAGAGTGAAATTCGTTAATCGGTTAACCAATTTTTGTCTAAACTTCCATTAGAATTTAAACCGAATGATTCAAAAACACTATAATTAAAATATATAGAATTTGGTGTATATTTTTTACTATCATTGGAAATATATACTTAATTTTGATTTTAAATAAGTCAAAAGGAGTAAAAAGCTTAGTTGCAATAGCGAAATAAAGTAAAATTTCTGTTTTGGTCACTAACCACATTCAAGTGATAAAACAGTAGAATTTTCTTTATCGATCGTTTGGTTCACCCGGATCATTTGTTGCATTTAATTTTAATAATATATCGTCGTATAATCTTATGTTCAAAATTTAAAGAAACGGAAAGTTTCCTGTTATCATATTTCGATAAACATTAATATTATGTTATTTTAATTGTTTTACACTTACTCAGTACATCGTAATTTTTTTTTAATTTCATGTCAAATATGCAATTTAAGTAATTTTACTGTTCTATTTTTTTATTAGTTTTAATTATTCTATTTGAAACTATAAGCTATATTTAGTTGTAATGTAATTTTCAGGTAATTAGCAACTTTATCAATGAAGAAGGACCAGATAATTGGCACTCCTATCAATTAAATAAAATTATGTGATTAAATATAAAATGAATCGTTGAAAACGGATTGAATTCTACTGCAACAATCAAATCGATGCATCACTATATGTGACTGTTATGCAAAAACTTATTTTTGTAAAAACTATCGAAATTCAAAAAAAATGCATTAAGTCCGAACTGATAACATCGAAAAGATAATATTTTGGATTTTAAGATGTTTTAAAATGATTTTCATGCAGTAATGTTAGTAAAATTAATAACAAGTAAAAACGAAATTTAGTTAATTTCGAATTAATTAAAACTTACTTTTGTTTTCTCTTTTAATTAATTTATAAAATTAATTATATTAAAATTATAATATGTTATTTTAAAGATTAAAATCCCACCCCTGATTTTTTAAGTAACTAAAGCTGTACCTCCCTTTCTAGTAATGACATTGCCCAGAGGTTAAAAATTCTTGATTTCCAAAATTTCCCTAACCCTCTACTTTATTGAGTTTGAATCTCTCAGTGAGTTTTTTTTAAATTTCCTTAGTTAAAAAATCAAGAAAATGATGACGTCTCCCTCCCATAAATTTTGAAAATGTTACAGCACAAAATAATTGTAAATCAGTTAGCGTTTAGTAATTCCTTTCATTTTTTATTAAAAAATTAGCATAGCTTACTGTAACAGTTTTCAATGTTCTAAAAACCCAACATTATTCAAATAGCCTCATTTAAATTTTTATTGAAAATCTTACATTCTGCTGAAATTCGTGTTAAAATGGGTTTACTCATATCCAATTCATTCAAAAACAGTTTTCATTTTAATTCAACTTCATGTATATGTATTAAGCAATGAAAATGTTTTTAAGCTTCTGGATTTCGCAATTAATCACGAAGCAGTGTTATTTGCTTTGAAGAATTTAATTTTTTGCATGTGTGGAAGATTATTCCAATATGAAACTCTTTTATGATATATTCAGAAAAGAAAGAAAAATATTACCCTCAGTCGTTTTCAACGAATTAAACAATGAGAATTCTTTAAAATAATTGATTTTTAGCATCCTTTTTTATTTATAACGACATTTTTATTAGTTAGAAATTCATTTTCTTTTCAGATGCTAAATGATAAAAAAATGTCTATTGATATTCTTGGATTAACATCTACAGAATTTCTAAATGTTTCATTTATTTCCTATCAAATAATTCTGTTACAGAGACGTACAATAGTTCTTTTACAAAGACGTGCAATAATTCTTTTACAGAGACTTTAAATTACAGAGACGGAATGAAATCGATTCATATTTTTTCTTAACCCCTTGAGGACCAGCGCGCCGGAAATAAAACTCAGTCACGGGACCGAACGCTCTGAAACGGAGCGTCACTACCGGCCCGCGCATTTTAAGCAGTTAAGCCTAATTTTACAAAAAAAATTCGTATCAAATCAGCATTTTAATAAAAAGACTCCAAATTTATATCCCATCACATATTATAATCCACAAAATTATATTCCCATCACATATCCCAAAACTTCTACGAAACACACACATAAAAAAAAGACGCCTAAACCGAACACCATTCATAAATATTTTACTCTTACCCCTTGCAATAATCCGCTGAATGCACTCCCCCATATTCTCCTAACGAAAAAAAGCAATAAACAAGTCACTTATCTGTCAAAATATAAATGCAGCGCGCAATAAATCCCAGCCCTTTAAAGAGCCGTGATTCTCACTTTGTTTACATCAATAAATATATCAAATACAGAAGCATAGAACAGAAACTAATGCCCGTTCATGAAGGTCAAATACCATATGAGTCGACCGTTGTGAAAACCATTGTCGTTTAAGGCCATCTAGTAGCATTTAAAAATTCAAATAAAACCTTCCGATTTCCGATTACGCATACGCGACGCTGGTCTCTCCATATCAATCGGAGCTCTTCACGTGGAATTTATAGACAGAATTCGAATTTATAGACAGATGTGAAACGCGAAATTTCAATCTAATAGGCAGAATTTTTTTATCACACTTTTCATCAATCTATCCAATTGAATTAAATGAGTTTTTATAATTAAGAAAATTAAATTAAATGATTAAATATCTGACATAATTACAAATATTTTACAGAAGAAACTGAGAAGATAAATCTACATATTCTATAATTAAATGAAATAAGATTGGCAATATTCCCAGAAAAATCGTCTGATCGTAGTTAATAAAGATTCTATTCAATTTCAATAAACCTCAAAATTTCGAAGTTTGCACTGAAATCTAATACTCCATGATTCCAAATCTTCGATCCATAGCTTTGAATATCTAGTTCTTTTAATTAATTTGACTCAACAGTAAGAGCACTTTTATTTTCAAATTTAAACTTGCCTTCCAAACCTTGAAATTGTCGATAATGCAGTTCTAAAGAAGTTAACTATGACTTCAAGCGTTTGTGCATTGCCACCATCAGAGGCAAATGTCTTCTCAGAAAGAACGCTGGCGGAAGAAGACGTTTCACAGCTGCTGGCCGGAACTGCCTAAATGGATTTCCATGTTTCCACTTCATCGGTGTCTTAGAGGGCATTGATACAATCGGTTTCGAGAAAAGTCTCCAATGTTTCCGATCTCAGGTATGAATAATCAAATTATGAACTGTTCTCTGTGAAGATTCATAGATCCTTTTATAAAGGGAAAAGATTTTATACCACGTCATTTCGGAGAGAGCTGATGTTTATAATGTAATGAAATTATAACTCATCTAATATGCTCTTAATATTTGATAAAATTTTTATTTATACATAGAATATTCATTTATAGTTTTACATTTGCTGTCTGCGAAAAAGAACTGTATGTTTATAGAATGTAACACTCTTTAAAAATAAGAGCGTATTAATTTTCTTTCTCTAATTCCTTTTAGTGTTGGTACCAGTAATTGGAGATGGCACCTCTACTCGGCTTACTTTAATGTATCCTTAATAATTTCAGAAACCCCTCAAATCTGTCAAGTCTGTTTTAAACATTATGTTTTTATAAAGATAAAAATTTCAAAAATTAACTAGGTGTGTTTTATTATTTTTATGCAACCCTGTTTCAAATTATTGCTACTTCAGAAAAAAAAATGGCGATGAAGAAGCGCATTGAGCATTATAATAACCCTATAGTTACAGTAATAGAATAGTAAAAATGATGATTATCAAAAATAATTTGAAAATAAAATTGCGTATGAACTTTTTCATAAAAGTTGAAATTTACTTTCATATAACGTCCCAAATCCTTATTTCGAAAGCAACATGGCTAAATGGCCACTAAAATAATTAATGAAGTAAAATAGTTGTACGTTTCCTACGTCCTTACATTCTCTTACGGCTTAAATCTTTTGGACATCGATGAAGAAAGTAACTGTTTGGACAACTTTAAGAGACTATACTCCATCTCTTTTGCGAATCTTTAAATGTAGCAATTTTCCTAGTTTTCTTTCAACTTCGAAAGCCGCCAGGGCTATTCATCATTCTGTATGGACGCTCCGGTCTTTGTCATAAAAATTATTACAATGTGTTCGTTCAAATAGCACACAGGTTGAATTTTTTTTAATGGAAAAACGGTCTTAATAACACCAGAAGAGTGAAACCTTGTAATTCATTCAAAAAAAAAATTACGTTTTTATTTCATTTATTTGCTTTGATGATGATGTCATGTCCATGTTAACATGGTAATGGGGAATGCAGTAGCTTCTGAGGGTAAAGACCTCTGAGCATCCGAAGGTAAAAGTCTGACTTCTTGCACAAATGAAGATGGCACGTACAAAAACACACATTCGCTCGCACAACTCCTTTTTACAGGAGGACTCCTTCCCCCTCACAGGGAGAAAAGAAAGGAAGAACAACCATGCCCGAACCAGAACGCACAGATCACTGGGAAAAAGCGCTTCTAATATGCCACGGCACCAGCATTTATTTGCTTTGAATAATACAAATGAAATGGTAAATCAATTTCGCGTTGCCTGCGACATCTCATGCACTGCATAGAATCTTTAGTTAACTTTTTACCACTTCGCTAGCAAAAACAAGAACCTGATATCTTTTTTAAACCACTAGAAAGTAAATATACTGAAAAAATTAATAGATTATAAGTAAGAAGAGTAAAAAAACTTTAAGGTCATCAGACATTAACAGATTCACTACTTGATGCACTCTTCTGAAACAATCCCTTCAACAACAAACAAACAAAAACAATCAAAATCCTCTCACTGCCTATTTTTTAAGAACACCATAATATCGAGGAAATATTAAAACCAGATAAAAAGCAGTGAGAAAATTCTAAGAATTTAATATAATAGATTTAGCAAACTTTTAATTAAATTAACCAATTATCAAATGAATACACATGATTTCAAGATCCTTTTAAACAGTTAATTTCTCATCTAACTAGTTAAGCTCTCATCTAACTAAAAAAATAAAGAAATCGATGGTAATAAAATCAATTAATAAATTTATAGAAAAAATAGCTTAATATTTGATAGGAAGTTTTACTTACACACTTGTCGTCTTTTTCTTACTTCCCTCTTTCCATTTCGCTTTTTTCTTCTTCTTCTTTTTTTTCCATTCTACAATTCTTATTCTTTGTCTTTTTTTCATCCTGAAAAGAAAAATAATAAGTTGTTTAGGCTTAAGAATTCGTTAACATTCACCCTTAAACTTTACATATTCTATTTATCAAAATAGTAAATGTCATCATTATGCAATTAATATGCGAATTTCTGGGGGTCATATCTAATTGTATCTGACTGAGCATTAAAAACGAAATTTTCAAAATTATCTTCATACGTAA
>JAPMOQ010067342.1:0-10434 GCA_026543055.1 Argiope trifasciata | reverse complement strand
ATTATATATCTTATTTATATATATATTTTTCTATAAAACATATGTAACACTACCGAAACAGCCTTCAAGCCCGATAGATAAATATCGATAGATATCCTATAAATCCTGATCGATGGATATCGCTCCATTTGACAGGATCTGACTGATGCTCTTTGTAGCTTTTAAATAAATTTAATGGTTGAAAGCTATTTCTCGACCGACGCTCATTTAACCCCGCTGTTCTGTTCGTATTTATCATACGTTCGGGTGAATATGACCCTGTTCAGAAAACTAACCTTTATATAACATTTATATTTTATGGTAAATGGAGAGTATAAGACTTAAGCCATTTAACAAAAGGTTTAAACAAAACTAATGTAAGCTTAATAATATAAAGACTTTTCAGAAATAACAGTACACTATATGACATTGAAACTTACAATAATAATATAAAGCCTCTATAAAAATAACAGAAAAATATTTTGAATTGAAACATATTTTTATAACTTTACTGTGTAAAATTGTGTTTTCAGTACACATGAAGTTTTCTGTCACGTAACGTCTATAATTTGACCTCACAATTACCATTTGAATAGTAAAATCGTACATGAATTGCGACAGGAAAAGAAATTCGCATGATTAAATATAACTCGATACTCGACTATTGCATTGTTTCAAACCACCTGAAACCTGGAATAAATTCCACAACAGATAATAAAATAATTCTGAAAGAAAAATACCAACCTCATTTATTTTTTCCTTCATTAACAATGTAAATTGATCCTCTTTCATTTATTCTTTTGAAGTAGCATATGTATTTTTTTATTATCTCGCTATAAACAAATACAGGAAAACTCATAATAAAAACAATTGGATTTTTATTATTTCAATAAGTATGAGATATCGCATTTTTATAAGTATTAAAATTTTAGACTTTAATCAACTTCTGCTGGAATCTGTGTGCTTAATAGAGATAGTATTGCCTTAATAAAACGTTTTATATTTATTAGAAAATAATATAAACTATATTAATTAATTATAACAATTCACTTAGAATTAATTTACTTTATTAAAAATATATTTTCTGTGACCGCCTATAGCTCTAAAATAATCTAAACCCTTTCATTTATAAAAAAATGATTTTATATCTTTCAAGCTGAGAAGACTAAGAAGATATGTCAAATGGTGATTCTATAAGTCAATGAGCATGTAATAAATATGTAATTCAAACTTAAATAACAAATTTTAAACAGTGGAATATATTATTATAAAATTAGTGACCTCAAATGTATTATACTTTTTACGTGGTAGCTAAATATTTAAGGATTAATATCTGAATTGTGCAATTTCAGTAAACACTTTTTCTAACATTTTAATCCTCAAAATAGTTTCATTACTTCAAATTATAGAAAAAAAATTAAATTTTGCAGCAAGATGAAATGACAAAGATGACGTATTTTAAACCAAGCACTAATATCACATACATTAAAATAAAATTTTCTCAAAACACTGAATTTTAAATTTTTAAAGAAATGTGTTAATATTTTACAATTTTAATGGGGATGTAGGAAATACACAATTATGTAAAAAAGTCTAATTTTACTATGTATATATGCTTCTTAAGGAGATTTTTCAAAAAAAAAAAAGTGATACAATGAAGTACACAAGTTGAATGAAAATATCTGCCCATATTATAAAATCTTGTTTTGAAATAATATATTAAGTTTTTTCAAAAGAAAATATGTTTGGTAAGGCCCACTTTTGCAAATCTGGTGACGCGGACATTCAGTTACATGCAAATTCAGCAGTAGTTGAGTTGGGAATCGTTAATTATATAATCATTAAGCCATTCGGCCGTTTCCGTCTGTAACTGCATAACACAGGCGGCCATTTGTCAGCTTTGAATTCGTTTACATATGCTTATTATTCGAGCTCTCTATGGAATATGAAACTTCTTTAAGTAAATTTGAAGAATTTTTATATGTAAAACCATTTAAACTAAAATCCTATGCTTTTTTTAGGTTCCAATTTGTTATAATTTCTCCCCATGTTCTACAGTTCCTAAATAAAAAAATAAACCATCTATTGCCTTATAAATAATTTATAATTTTTTTTAATGTTTCACAACAAGAAAATTTAACTTTTAAGTTGTTTATTAGTCTAATATTTAAGGAGTTAATAGATATACTTTTTATTTATTTCATTGTTATTTTAATACTTCATAATTCCGAAAAAAGGAAATTTTGTGTTACTTATCAATTGAACTCCGATATTTAAAGAGTGGGTATACAGTGTATATTTAATTCAGCAACTAGATAATAAATTTCTAATATGCAAGAGGTTAATCAAGTCATTAGCAAAATTTATAAGCTAAAAGACTTTTGTTGTACCTTTATTAATACAAAAAATGTGTAATTTAAAGCAAAAAATCAAAAACGCAACTGCTTTAAAGCGATTATTAAAAGGTCCATGCCAAACGTAGTCACGTACCTTGATTCCTTTTATTAGAAATGCATCAAATTCAAATTATGGGAATAATATTTACTTCTATTATTAAAAGTATTAATGGATGGATAGCAAATTTGTCTGTCTCTTATAAGGTCTTTCTTCCAACTTGTTGAAAATATCCGCTAAGATTTAAGAACAATCTATATATCTATGCATTATTTATTTTTCTAGACGTGATCTGTTACCTCTAAATGTAGAATATAAGGCGTTAATACTAATGAAAGCATGAATAAATTTTTTTGTTTATTCACCCAAAAACACTGCGAAAGAAGCATGAACGAATAATTTCTTAGTGATTTGACAATTTCGTGTCATGCAAAAGGCTTTGTACCGTTTTAAGACATAATGCTCAGCGAATAAATGATGAATTAAAATGAAATAAAATTCAGAGCAAAATGGGCCAAATAAAGAATGAATAATATATATAAATCATTTCTGTAGAATGAATAATCAATAAAAATCAGTTCACTAGAATGAATATTGAATACAAATCAATTCTCTAAAATAAATAAAGAGTAAAAATCAATACTCTAGAAGGAATAAAGAGTACAAATCAATTTTATAGAATGAATAAAGAATATAAATCAATTCTCTAGAGTGAAGAATCATTGCGAAATGATTCTCTTGAATGAATAATCATTATGAAACAATTGTCTGGAAGGAATTATCAATATAAAAATAATCAATATCAAACAATTATCTAGAATAAATATACAATATAATGAATAATCAATACCAAAAAATTCTCTAGAGTAAATTATCTATAAAGTGAATAATAAATATAATACAAATATCTAATATGAATTATCTATATAGTAAATAATCAATATAAAACAATTCTCTGGAATGAATTATAAACAAAAGATATCTATAATTATTTATCAACAAAAAAAATCTGTAATAATTATCAATTTAAATCAATTCTCTACCAATTTACCAGGAATTTTAATGAGTGATGATGGTATTTTCCAAATTTTATGTTTTAATTGCAATAATTTATATGGAATTAAGAACCAATATACTTCTTGCAGTTAATGGCATAGAATAATATTAGCCAGTAATTGTGGCTGCCATCAACATAGTCTCCTCTTTTCCTTCCTAGATTTATGTTGTTTTTACTTGTGGCACTTTACAAGCTCGCTCACGATTTTTCAGAGAATTAAGCAGAGTGTCCAGTAACATATGAGGGCCAAGGTCCCTGTTTACCTGAGAGCAAAAATCTGATTTCTAGTTCATATGAAGATAACACACACATTCGATTACATGACCCATTTTTATAGACTCTTTCACGCACCTCACAGATAGAATATAGGGTAGAGAACAGCCATACCCGAATCAGGAAGCATGACTCTGTCGACCAGGATACATACAATCTAGATCGAAGGTTTACGCGTTTTATTCTTGAATATACTAAATGAATGAAGAAAATTCTGATCTTTTATGAGTCAATCAGAAATATCAGAATTTAAGCACCGTATCTCTCAAGCTGATATTAATCGAAAGGCAAGAATTGTAAATTAGTTTCTTTCAACTAAATTATTTTCACAGATAACTATAAGATAATATTACGCGTGTTATTAATTTTTGTGCCATTGATATTCCATATAAATGAACAATTCAGAATAAAAGAGTAAACTTGTAATTCGGCATAAAATATAAACTTGTAACATTAATTATCTTTCCTTTAATAAAATAGATTTTTTATTGAAATTAATTTCAGAAATTTCATAATATAAAATAATATAACATGAATAATGTAAAAAAATGTATAGCATGGATATGTTTTTGCTTAGTTTTTCATCCGTGAAACCAAAATAAGATGTTCAAATCATTCCTTTTATCGATTTGAAGTATTTGGTGTGTTATTTTGATGCAGTAAGGAAAATGAAGATTTGGAATACATTCTTCATTTAACACATCTGCTAAAAACTAGTGTATGTTTCCCATTACATGTTTTTTTTGCCATTAATGATGTAGGTTCATTGAGTGTAGGGTGGCTCAAAAATTGCAAAGTAATTCTCTCTTTCGTTCTCTGGATGATTTAGAAAACATTAATTATCTTTCTTTTAATACTCCACGATCTTTTTTGAAAAATAAAAGGAAACCGTTTTTTACAAACATATCATTTATCAAAGATCCAAATAGTTTTTAATTCTTTTATGATCTTTCTAAAAAGAGAAGAAAAAATAGAATAATGAGCCTTTTTTTTCTGGATTGGGCTTATATAAAAAGCATTGAAACTAATTTCTGACAGTTCTAAAGCCAAAATTAAGAATTAAAAAAATTGAAGATATCAGAAGAAGATATTGTTTCATATATATTGACTAATACTACAGTTTGAAATAATGCAAGGCTTAAACTTCAGATAAAGTATAGCTTGTTTATGCATTTTTTTAAAAAAACCGTTAATCCTTCAACTCAAACTAATTTTTAATAAATTTTAATTAATTATTGAACTAAAAATCCTTAGAAATTTAAAAAAAAATGCTTAAGGTTCGAATTTAACAATGAATTGAATTATTACTTGAAAAATAAATTGTTGTTTAAGACTTTAACAAAATAAGTGAACATGAAGTAAGGATATTTATTTAAATTTTTTAAAAGTCTATTTATTATTATGTATTTAGAGAACTGAGTAATTTATTTCAGTATATATATTATGTATCTTCATCCTATTTATTTCAATTTATGAGGAGGAATGGGGATAATTTCAAAATAATGTATAAACGAGAGGAAAAATGAATTCCTCTAAATTTTCATTAAAATATCCTTCATCATTTATAATAACAAAAACAATTTAAACTATGTAAAAATAAATGTTTATTTGAAATTTATTTCTAAAGTTAAATGAGCTTGTTTTAAATGCAAATTATTCGTTTAGTTACCAATTAAAAAATTGTGTAGAATTATTAATATAAATTGTTTATAAGCTATTTTTAAACAATTTATGGTAAAATATGATCTAAATTTTTACCATAACATCATTTTATCTGTATTTTATATTTACATACTTTTAAGAAAACTTGTGAATATTGAGTTGCGAAAGTCGTTATTTTTTAAGACTATGTTTTTAATGAATTATGCAATTAAAATAATTATCTCATTTTATGAAATAAATCATAAAAAAATAGTATTTTTAATGTGTCAACAAATATATTTAAAATATTAGAGTATCAGTGATATATATAATTAATAACGCATACTGTTTATAATCCATTGATCAAAATTAATAACATGAAGATAATAATATTTTTTAACTAAACCCCATGTGTATTATTGTGCATATTCATTTGCACAGTTTTCTTATAAACATTTACCATTCTATATCCAGAAATGTATGCTCCAATACAGCAATTTGCACCCATCTTCTCTATAGAAACATTGGGAATGAAATAATTTGACGAACATGATGGAATCAACAATTCAGAAGATGACCTCTAAATTCGATGGATCAACATAGTCTATCACACAAAGAACTATACCTACCGTAGATATATGTCGCTTCACCATAGCTAAAATTATATGACAAAACTCCAAAACAAGACAGGTTAGTTAAATTACCTAAAGCAGTAACTATTCTTTTAAGATTTGAAATCTTACAGGTCATTTGAAAATTTGAGTTTAGTCAAGTAAATGTTCTCTAACATGTCTGGAATTGTAAAGCGTTGTTTTGGTATGGTGATGAGTCAGCATCAATAAAAAAGTTGATGAAAGAATTTTGGCAGGTATTCTTTAAAATAAAGGATAAATCTAGAACCGAAAACATTGTAAAATATATAACTATCATCCTAACTACATTTGCAATATTTATTTATTTCTAAAACAATCTTTTTGAGAGAGTGTGGAAATCCCACACTGTAAGTAATATTTTAATTAAAATCTTCAAAACGCCCTTCAAGTCTACCCTCTGTCTTAAATCCATATAAAAATCCTGATTTGCCTGAATTTGTCTATCTGCCTTGTCATTGCTTGTTAATTTGTTTTTTGAGAATATGGATTGAATCGGCTTTTGTTGGCACTTAACTCACAAACGGTGTTTGTTTTTCTTAAGATTCTTTAGTGATAAAATCCACAGATTTGTATTAGCTTGTATGTATTCTATGGAAACTCGTATGAGTTATAACTCACGTATGTTTGATATTTCTCATAATGGATATATTTTTTACAATTTTAAAATAATTTCTTTTTTTAACCAATGCTATTAAAACTGATCTAATCATATGTACGATAATAAATATTAGTCAAAGGGTATTTTTTCAGTAATTCTAAAATTCTAAATATGTTTACTATGGATAGGCTTATGTAATTGTATAGAATAATTTTAAAACTCTGCATGAATAACTCTTGCGAATCGGCGCTGATTTCAGCACATCTTTATTCATTATCCATCTATATTATCTGAATAAAATCTATTCCTATGAACCATTTTATAAGGTTCGATTATTTTCTCAGAGAAACTCCATTGCGTGCTAACCATCTCCCTGGTGATGAAGTATCATCATTTTTTTTACAACATATGATCTCTATTGTTAATTATACATGCCATACTCTATTGTTAACCGCATTTTTAGACAAAAATTTTATTTGAAATTCTGTATTTTGACAATATATTCAAAAGTGTGTCTGCATGAAATTTACTGAAAGATTCAGGAAACTGTTCTGCATGTATTTGCTTTCTGTGAATAAAAACATCTTTGGATTTTCAGCATTTTTTTCGTATTGGTATAAACAATATTATGTGAAACAATCATATTCGACACTGTTCGGAATAAAATGTTCTGTAGATTTTGAATATGTAGGATTCAATTTCCAGGTGACTGTCGAATATTTCATTAGTTTTTTTTGCTTATTTTGCTTTTAATTTCATCAAGATGTGGCTCTCAAACTAGTCCTTTGTCCATTAGCAATTAAAAATATTTCAATTTTTTTATTTGGTCAGACACATATTAGTTTTTTTTATGTATTAAAAATTTTAACAATATAAATTTTGATTTTTCATGTTTTATGTTTAAATAAACTTTCCATTTTTACTAATTTTTGTCAATACATCTTTAACCAATTAAGTAAATTTATGTGACACAGATCCATTTGTTATTTAAACAATACCGACCGTAAATGTTGCCATTTTAATATTTACTTGTTATCAAACTTTTTAAGCTAACGATCAATAATCATTGGACTTTATTTAGGGTACAAACTGAAGGATCCCTTAAGTTAAGTATAACTCAATCTTATCGTCACAATCAATTCTACAATATCTTCTACAATATCTTTCCAATTCTACAATACATTCAGGACATTCTACAATATCTTCCCAATTTACTCAATTAAATACATTTAAATGGCTAAGGTCAGTACATCTGAATTCATACATCTCTGTTAATTTTTATTTTTTTTGCCATTTGTGACAAAATATCCAGGGACACATTTAATCCTTTTCTAAAGCTAAAATGACTTTAACTCCTTTTTTTTTTCATTTCTAATTCAAATGCTGAATGCTATGGAATTATCTCGTAGATAATTTTATTCTAACTAGGTAATAGGCAATTCAAAAATAATAAAGCAAGTTATCTTAGTTAAACAATAAAAAAAGTAAGTGCTCTTAGTTCCATGCTTTCTTTTAGGAGTAATGCGACTTTAGCCTCTTTTCAGAAAAAATTGAAAAAAATGCATTTTAGTAAATAATTGTTTGGCATTAGAGTTAAACATCAGATGCTTTTATTGAAAAGCTATAACAAAATCCATTGTTAATTTATATAAAATTGAAGTCTTATTAGGTTATATGTCATCAATGACTTCCTAATTTCTAATCTATACTTATAATAAAGCTCAATGTTTGTGTGTGTGTGCGTGTGTGTGTGTGTGTGCGTGTGTGTGTGTGTGTGTGTGTTGGCGCTCTACAGGCCAGACCGTTAGACCTACAGCTACCAAATTTGGTACATGTATACCTTGGAGGTCGGGAATGTGCACCTCGGAGCCCTTTTTTCGAATTTTTAATTAGAATTTGAATTAATAAAAATTTAAGCGAAATTTCGACGTTTTTCCGTTATAACTTCCGAAAATATAATTGCACAAACATGATTTTTATATCAATTTTAAGATAAAAAAATTAGCTTTCTAACGATATCAATTTTATTAATTTTTAACTTACGCTTCTATTTTTAACGAATTTTTAAAGAAATATTTTAGCCATGTTTTTTTGAGCACGTGACTGGATAAAATAAAAGAAAACAATAACGGAAGTTCAAATAATAATAAAAACTATCATCGCAAAATAAATCTAAAGAAATGCAATTTTTAACACGTGACTGGATAAAATAAAAGAAATATAAAATGTGATATTTTCTAAAAAAATAAATGCAAAGCAAAGGATTCTATGATCGTTTGCAATATCTAAATAATTACTTCAATAAATCTTCTTTACGGTAAACCTGATCGAATTTAGACAGGATATGCATTGGAATCCCGACTTAATGGCATATTTCTATTATCGTTTGCAATATCTGTATCATTTATTCAATATTTTTTTTTCATTATAAAATGTGATAGTTTCTAAAAAAATAAATGCAAAGCTAAGGTTTCTATAAAATCTGCAAGAGCACGTCAAATTGAAAAAATTAGGTTTTATCACCATGTTGCCATCATTTTGACGGAAGTTCAAATTAAAAAAATAAAAAAAACTATCATCGCAAATTAAATATTAAGAAATGCAACTTTCAGCACGAGACTGGATAAAATAAAAATAAATATAAAATGTGATATTTTCTTTAAAAAAATGCAAGGCAAGGGATTCTATGATCGTTTGCAATATTTAAATCGTTAATTGAATAAATTATCTTTATTTATACAGGATATGCATTCAAATTTTTTTCCAATGGCCAATTTGTAAAATATTATTAATAGGCATATATATTGATTAATAATATTAATTTGATCTAAATGAAGTAAATAATTACATTTTATGTAGTTTGAGTCAAACAATGCATTGATAAATAATGACTTTTAGATTTCTTCATACTTTGCTCTGTGACCCATATTTTACAAAATATTTTTATTAATATTTTAAATAAAAGTTGCTACATCAATCAGTCTTCTAAATCAATCATTAAAACTGACTAATTTATAAAATTATAGAATATTATTAGGAAAACGTGTTCTTTTAGAACTTTCCGTCCATCATCTTTAAGAAAATATAAATTTCAGGCCAATCAATGCCCGGAGTTACTTCAAGGCTAATGAATATGTGATTTAATTGAAAATGTTAGAACCCATTACTCATGGCGAACCAGCTGGTCGCCAAAGGCGGCTAGTACTTAATAAATTTGATTAGTTAATTCATATCATGTATAGCTGGAATATTCTTTAAATTTAAGTTAATTTATAATCTAAGACAGTCAAGACGATTTCTAAACTCTTTTAGTGATTTTTTGTTTCCCCGTGAAAAGAATTCAAGCAATTTATTTTGAAAAATAAATCTATAAATTATTTTATTTTTGATTTAGAAATTCTAGTAATGTCGACAATTTTCTTCGGGATATTATTATTATTATTGTATGTTCCTTTAACTTACTACATACGTCTATGATTATCTTACTTCGCTTATTTCCGATTTTGAGTTCCTTCAAATCTCATAGTCAAATATAAAATTTAAAATTATTTGTGCAGGAAACTACACAAGATATGCATTTGAATTTACATCATTAAATTGATTTCACAACGTCAACAAAAATTTAAACTTTTTTAATACTAGGATTCCAAATTGTTTAAAAGAAAAAAAAAAGTTAAATTTCTTTGATTCCTCCTATATGATAAATCTGATGTTTAGCTAAAAAATAAACTTTAATATGCTTTTTTCAAGATTTAAAAATTTTCAATACGACAAACTTGCTGACAGTTAAATAAAAAGTTTAACATAAAAAATAATATAAATATTGTTATATAATCATT
>JAPMOQ010067338.1:407-15165 GCA_026543055.1 Argiope trifasciata | reverse complement strand
ACTCTTTCAAATTCCAAACGATGTTTCCAAGATTATATCTTCTGTAGAAGCAACGCCCCGGGCACCAGTTAGTATGAAATAAAGATAAATTATTCAGTTAAAAATTTGATCTCGAGATTTTGATGTATTTTTACATTTTGGGATCCGAAAAATTATTTTTGGTATTTATATTTCTATCTGTCTATCTATGAACATGAATAACTTAAAAAAATATGTAATAATTGTAATTTGGTATGCTGCTTTATCAACAAACAAGATTTCTATCAAATTTTGGATGAAATACGTGCACGGGAAATTTGTCAGTATGTAATGTGAATATGATGTCTTAGAAACGGAGATAGTACACATGAAATTAAGCATACAAATTTATCATTGAAATTGTAGATATGTATCAAATTTTGTATCATATTCTCCAAAGGATTAATTATCTGATCAAAGAGTTAGCCCTCAAACTGCGTAATTTTTTTAAATAGCTACATAGATGTATTGTTTGCAAATAAGTTAAAACATGTTTCAAAGAAAGGGACCTGGTACTATATGTTGCACTATAATACGATATAAAGAAAATCTGTAATCGTTAAAATAAACACTCTAAATTGCGAAAAATCTGGGATGCAGTAGAAAATGGACTGATTGCCAACCCTCAGAAATTGCGGGATTAGCAGTTGGAAGGTTAATATGCATATTTACGAGTATTTGAAAGCAATAAAAAAAGCCCCACAACGATGTAGGTAAATAAAATTTAGTTTCTGTTCCGGATCGGCGAAAAATTTTTAAGCCAATCGACAGAAAGAAAGTCAGCTAAAATCCACCAGTTTTGTTTACTCTATGACGAAACACGAAATTTCCCACATTGCGTTTATATATGATGAAGTGAAAAGGAGAATACCCCCATTGATTTGGAATTGTATTTATCATCTTGTGAACACGGTTATGTCAAAAAACGAGACACGCTACATGAATGAAATATTTCATGGAATCTTTATACTTAAATAGTTGAAACAATACAGAATTTTAGATGAAATACAGATAAAAAAAATGCCTGCATGGCCTTCCATGTACACAAGAACAAAATAACTCAATAACGAGGTGAGTTAAGTTGATGAATTTTGGCATACGGTTTTATCATTAGAATTTTAGATTTGTTTCATATTTCGAACAAGATTCGTAAAAGGTTTGTTTTTTTGTTGTCTTGCCAAGTTAATCAATATACCGAGCTAGATAAATGAATTTTAATATGTGATCTATATACTTGAACTTGTATCAAAATTTGAATCCATTTAGTTAACTAAAAAAGTGCCGGTTTTTTTTTATAAAAAAAAAAGGTTATTGTTGCGAAATTCCAGTATACTCGCAGGTGTTTTTCCTAAGAACCATTTAATGATTGTTAACAAAAGAAAAGAAAAGAAAATTAATATTTCAAAATCAGTACTGGTTTTGAACGATAATTTTGTTGTATGATTAATATAGTAATTTCGTCAAAAGTGAATGAAGTTTTGGAATGAATTCGTGTTGAACTGATGGAATTAATTTTTAAAGCCAGTTAGAAAACGTTTATATATAATATTAAATATTCTAGACAAATAACTTTAAATTCCAATAGACCGATAATTTTTACACTAACATGTATTGCTACTTCACGATTGAGAATTATTTTGATTTGACTCTAAGCATTATGAAATGTAATTGTTTTCAAGGAAAGATTGAATAAAATTAGAAAATAAATGAACAATTCTGAACTCTTTTAAAGATAAATGAAGATGCATTATTAACTCCAGAATTAAAGAGGACTTCAGCCCCTAAATTGCATTTTAACAACTAATAGCATAAATTATAACCTAATAGCCAAAGTAACCGTTGACTCCATCATTTCTTTCATAGTCAGTGCTAGTATCAAACGTAGTATTGAAATAATTAGCAAAGCGTGAGTGAAATCCTTACCCTTTTCATAGCACACATTGTTCCAGAGTACTTTATTCGACAACTGATAGTTTTTTGACTAAAACCTTTTATATTCAGTCATTAGATTATTTTCGGTAATCTGATAATTTATAATGTAGTTCTTTTTAGTTTTATTATATAAAGATCTAAATTCTTTAACATCTGGACAATACTTTTCAACGCTATTTTTCGGATTTTTTTTCTCTTTTAAAAACATTTTTGCTTTATTCGTATCCAAAGAAGGCAAAGTTTTGTTAAAATCGTGTGAAAACATAATGTCATAAAAAATAAAAACAATAACACTTATGTTATTCAAATAATGCAAAAAAAAAAAAACAAAAAAAAAAACCCATCCATCTCTTGAATGAAATACCGCATGTTTAATAAACCCGATTTTTTAAAGTTATATTTATAAATATTGATATTATGTTTATTATCACAGATAGTCATTAAGTAAATAGAAAGATGATAGATGATTGTCCTATGAAATCAAAGGTTTATGTATGTGATTAATTGATATCATTAATAATAATATTTGATAGATTAAATGATTTATTATTACAGTAAAAAATAGGGTTAAATTGATTCAAATCATAAGGTTGCATAAAAGTAAGTAAATCTTTAACAGTTGGGTTCAAATAATTGTCGTTATTGAAAAATTTTTTATAGATAAATTAAAATAAATTATAATTAATATAAATTAAATAAATTAAAATAAATTATAGATAAATCACCACAGATAAAAATATTTTCTTAAAACCTAAACCTCTCAATGGTTAAAATCTTTATACATTTACCAATACTGTAACCAGAAGGAAAATATATAAATCACAAAAGCCTTTATCTTTCTAATATTTCAAATTGATTAAAACCCATAGACATTCCAGATTCGATTAAAAAAAGTCAGTTTTCAGTATGAACAGAAAAACATTTTTTCCATAGAATTAAGTACGCCATCACCATGTTGAATAGCGATTTTTTCGAAAAAGGAAGCATCTGTCATCAAATTAATTGGAAGAATCAATGTCCTGACAAAGTCATGCTTCAGAAAAAATGTGATATCGTAATTTTAAGAAATCATGGAACTGAAAAAAATCCCTTGATTTAGTTTTTATCCCAAGGACATCTTGATAAAATATAGTGACACATCTGTTTGAATCCGTACGTGTTTTTGACGAATTCAGGCTCTTAAGGTGATTATTATTTATTCCAAGAATAATTGCATGAGAAATTCGATCAATTCTGAGTTAACTACCCCTCCACCCCAGAAACAAGATAACTTTCAGACAACACGGACGCAATCAATTTATGTTTAAAATTATTTTCACAAAATCCACTATGAAAAGATTCACGGGCCAGAAACTTTATTTTAAATCTTTGGTATGAAAGGTAATCTAAATTCAAACAATGCAATATAAACTATATGAACAAATAATAGGATAAACGATTATCTCAAATAATAAAAATTAAATAATATTTAAAGTCAGAATCAATTTTTAGTGCAGTGAAAGGTAAACAATATTTTTAATTAGCAAAAGTCAAAATCAAATCGAGAAAAGCGAGAAGTACTGACAGAAATGTTTTAGGTAAATAAGAATTTCAATCATATTTATAATTCTAAGTTTTAATAAAAACTGATATTTTCTTTACAATATTCATTGTGATTTAATAATATTGACTTCAGAGCCTTTTGATTTTATTCCTCCACATTTTAGGAAAAAAATCATTCTTAGTACCTATTTATATTGATTGTAAACAGTGTAGGATTTAAAGTAACAAAAGTTGTTATTTTTTATTTTATATTACCCAAATAAAAACAAAGACGCAGCTTCAAAATTCTTTTTATTTTCGTCAATTTTTGATTTTTAGTCTCTATTCATTCTAAGAATTCATAAGCTGTTGTTATGAGTATTAGGGAATCTTGCAATAGATTTTACAATTTTATTGCAAATTCACAACCAGATAATGCCTCTTGTATACAGTCAGAATTTATTTAAAATTAATAGCAAGTAATTAGACTGTAAAAATACTGCTCAGGATCATACAATTGATACAGATCATACGGAATTTTTTTCTTCCGAAATCTATCCTACCAGAAATTGAGACAGAACCGATTACAAAATTTTATCTTTAAACTCTGGAAGCAAGTCATATTAAAAAATAAAAGCATATAAAGATAAATTCTTTCTATTAAACTTAATTTAATCTGATATAATTCGTTGGCATTTTAAACTGCAATTCAGAATAATAGTTGGAAAAGAGAGGAGCAAAGGCATTGAAAAAAAATCCACTATAAGTAAATGAATTAAATTATGAAAATCAAAATTATTAAAATAACTAATATTTAAAGTATTTTAAAAATAAGAAAACGATAGAACAATCATGGATGATAAGATTTACTGTTATTTTCATAATTTTTCTTTCAAATTGATTCGTTCACATTGATTGTATAACTAGAATCAACACAAAATAATCAGAATAAATAGAATCAATGTAAAATAACTAGAACGAATGTAACATAATCAGAATAACCGTAAACCGGAATCAATGTAAAATAACTAGAAAGTAGGTAAAATAAAAGACGGGAAAAAGAATAATTCAGAAACTAGTTTTAAATTTAAATCTAACAAATGCTTTTTTAAATATGAATTTTTAACGGATCTACCCCAATTAGTCACTTTCTGGTTCTCTCTCTTTTTTTCTCTGTATCTATCTATCAATCTATATATACATACCTGTACAAAGAGAGAGAAAACATTTCATTTGAAAAATTTGGATAATATTAATTTTTCATTAATTAAAAAAAATTAAATCCAGTTTAAAACGAAATATTTTTAAATATAAACTACTTACTTGAAAAAAATTGGCTTGGAAAATATGATTCACTTTTTAATTTTAGTTTTAAATTGTTCAACTAAAATTTAAAAATTAAATCTTTTTTAATATAAAATAATTATAAGTAAATTTTAGGAGAAATCAGGGAAAATTTCAGTTCGAGACAAATAGCCAAAATTCCAAACTATCACTGCTCATTCGGGGTATATAGTTTTAGTATATAGTTAGTTTAGTATCATAGCATAAATAAACTTTCAAAATCAACATTAAAAGTTTTTTTTTCACTTGCTGTACCAGAAATAAATAGTTGTCAAACTATCTTTAGTTTTTCTGAATATTTCAAATCTACATATTCCGAAATGGGTAGGAAAAGAACATCTTCCACTCTTTGGTTTTAAATTTAGAAGTTATTGAAATGTTTATTTCCAATCTGACCAATCGCAGTTCTAATCTCTAGGAGGGAGTAAACACAGAAGGGGAAAGCCAATCCCACAATCCCAAACCCTTTCCATGTGAGCTTATTAACACAAGGAGCCTCTTTGGTTCAGCATTCTAATTGGAGAAAAGCTCCAAGGGTCATGTCGTTCCCGCCATATGTTTTTATCGCTATCGTACTGGTAGTGCTGCTCATATATTGCACATTTCTAACGTAAGTTGAAATATAAATTCATTCATTGCTAAATTTTGATAAAGATTTTGCGCATATTTACTATTTCTTTGAGTGTCTTAGGACTCTGTGTTGTTTCCATTTGACTGCTTTATATACGTATGTATATTTCCTTTTAACATGATAATATTCATAGACTGTATATAAGATTTGAAAACTGTGATAACCTTGCTCAAGCCGTTAGTCAGAGTAAACCATTGGACCTAGAACTATCACATTAAACAGACAATTACTTCTGGAGTAGAAATTTTTACTAATAAAGGATTTTTCATAATTTTAATTAAAATTTATTCAAAATGTTTGCTTTTTTCTATCAATAATTTGGTTGAATATGTTTGCAAAAACCGTTTTTATGCCACTTTAAAACTTACAACAACAGCAACAGCATTGCTTTTTTAGTAAATATTTGCTTTATTTTTGTACAATATTTATTATTAATTTGTTTATTTCTAACATTAACAAATTTTAAAGTAATTTGAAGAATATTTTACAGTACTTTGCATTGTTTTAGTTACTAGACTTATACTCAAGAACAATCTGCGATATTAAATAAATAAATAAATATTTATGTACACATTATCACTGCCTCTGTAAATAAGAGAATATGTTAATAATAGATAAAATGTTCAAATCTAAAACATCGCATAGCTGCATTAATTCTCATGCTACGATATTTTTGATTAGAGTTTCGAATTTTCTTTCATTTTTTTTGTTATAAGCATTGTAACTTCTAAATGTTTAATTTTCTCTTATATCTAATTAGATGTCACTTTCTGTTTTAAGGAATGAATCATATTGATTCAACTAAATATCAGCAGAACAGTTTGAATGCATGTAAATTTTGTATACTATTATAATGACTTTGGATAATTTAATTGCAAAAGAAATTTATAAATACAATAATTTGACGTACATGGATACTCAGACATGATGGTTAAGGGGTTAACAAAAACAATTTAAAACCATTTTATCTGCATTTTATTGTATTCTTTTATGTAATAATGAATGAGTTTGTTGCTATCAATAGGAATTTAAAATATATTTTGAAAATTCACTATTCTTAGATAACTATAAAGAACTTGATTACAAGTCATTTGAGTTGAAATCGTGCTATTAATAAATAATTTAAGGTTAAACGGAATATTGTAAAATTATATGATTGTAATGAAATCCATGATTCATTGCTTAACAAATGACATCATTTATCTGAATTTTCAAAATACTGTAAAAGGAAGAAGATAGCAAATTTGTGGCAACAAATAAAATATATATTTGACTTAATTTCTTATTAAAAAAAGGCTTAAGGTCTTATGTTCATACCAGAATTTCAAAAATTCAGAACTTTTCATTATTGTTTGCGTAAAATTCTTTTTTTGATTCTTTTATAAAATTTAGAAAATCGAGATAACTGCTTCTTAAGCGATAGCATCAAAAGTTGAAAGATGAAAATCAACTATTATTAAAAAAATTCTATAACTGCATTGAACATGAATTACATTTTTTTGACTACTTTATGTTCCTGTAGCATAAGATAAATAAAATCTAGGCAGTAATCACAGTACAAGAAATAGTTTATTTTTTATTATATGTTAACATTTATGTAAAGGATTCTTTCATTATTTTCTTTGCATGTCTAATACGACGTTGAAGCCTGTTTTTGTAAGAAAATTACAAAAATAAGTACAATGTCAAAATCGAATTATGAGAAGTAAGAAAAATGAAAATAACTTTCAGAAATATTTAAAATGTACTTGAGGATAATAGAAATTTTTTTGATGTATGGAAATTCAAAGTAATTTGAATTTTTTAAATTTCAAATTTAATTTATTTTACATTTTTATTTTTAAAGAAGTGAAGATATGGTTTTGGAGAATTTTGAAAGAATTGGAACAATTTAAACTATGAAGTTTCAAGTTTTCAATTAAACCTTATATGACATTTCAGTTATAAAGATTTTTTATCATAGCAAATTAAGGTGACTTTGTACCAAAATTATATTCTACGAAATCTGCTTTGTTTTTCTGCTGTTGAATGTAAACAGTTGAGAAATTTAGATTTTTGAAAACACTTTTCGTTTTTAAGAAATTGAAAATTCAAAAGGGTTTTTTTAAAAAAAAATTCTTATTCAGTTTTCAATATTTTCTGACCGAATTTTTTTCGAAGAATACTCTTAAGAAACAGAAAATCATGAAAAAATGCAATCAGAAACCATATTTTGGATATGTAAATTAGTTTCAGAGAAAATTTTATGATTTTTTTGGAAAATATCCATTTTTTTCGGTTTTCATTATTTTAAAAGCTTTTCTCCTCAATATTTTTAAAAATTGATGCCTAACTCTATTTAGTTAATATTCTTGAGTGTATAGAAAAATTTCGATTAGTTTGAATGGGATGGGATTTTGCCTTTTAGTATTTTTTAGTAGATATAATTTCGGAAACTGCAAGCTGAAAAAATGGGTTTAAAGATTCAAAAATAGAAATACTGCGATTAAACCAGCTTATAATAAACCAGTTAATTTTCTCAATAATTATCAATCATTTTTATGAATGAAAGTAATAATTTCATAAAATTTTATTATTATTATTAGTTATTTTCATAATTAATTATTTTCTATAGTTAAATTTGCTTTTAACATTTTTCTAATTATAACTATTTTTTAATTTATTTTAGCGTTTTTATTATCAATACATTTAGGAAATAGTTCTTAATTTCCCCCCTCAAATGTTTATTAATGCCAATTATTGTAAACCCTTTAAAGAAAGTATAAATAGAAAACGAAACAAGCACAATTTCTAGAAAAAATAAATTGGAGAAAAATGTATTTAAAAATATCTATACAAACTTTTTAATAAATATTTTTTAATACGAAACAAAACTATATTGTGGAATAAATTTTGTTTTTATTTGTATTAAAATGTTCTAGTTAACCTACACAGAATCATTAATTTTGGTTTTATTAACAATTTTAACCGGCAAATTTAAAAAACTTTTTTGAAACTGTTTTTTTTCGGGGAAATTTGATTTATGCACTCTGTACCTCTTACCATTCATAATTAAACAAATGAACTTTTCTGTGTCACTTGTGGCATTTCCAAACCTGTCAGAATTAAAGTAAACGATTAAGTGCATTGAAAATTCGAAAAAGCTGATTCTCTTTTGCAAAATGGTCCAAATTTTATGGGCAGAAATTAATAAGGATTGGTTACAGATATTGTTACAAACAAACATTGAATAAACAATAAAATTATCAGAAAAGTTCTTTACTTTTACTTTAAAACAAAAAAAAAAAAAAAAATTGGTAACTTGCTGTTGAAAACAAAATGAAACAGAGGAAAAGGGCGTGGTCATTGTAACACGATTGCCAAAATGACTTCGCTGCTCCTTTATGTCTGATGCTTTTGAAATTTTCAGAGAATCCAGACACAGTTTCAAAGATAATTATAACCCAAAATTCAAATCGATTTATTTCGAATCCCGGCATTTTTATCGATTTTATGGTACCAAGTTACTTTAACGTAGAAGAATTACATTTTTTGTAAGTTTAACCATTTCAATAATCAATAAAAGAAGTTGCATTTAAATTTAACAAGCATAAATTTAGAATTTTAGCAGTGTTAGAAATTAACTATTGGTAATATATTCTATTGAATACAGTTTTTCAATTTAAGTTATCTTGATGAAAATGATTTAAATAAAGATAATGCACTGAAAATGAATTGTAATTAAATTAACTAGATATTTTTTTTTATTTTCTTATTACATTTTATGTAAAAGAAGGTCATGCATTTAATTAATAAACAAAGTTATAGCAGGTTACTTATTAATACGATAAAATAATTCGTTAATTAAATCGGAAAAGTTGTCAGATTTTTACCTGAAAATCATAAAGTTTATCATTTTAATCAATTTTTAATTTTTAGATATTGCATTTCTAAGATTATTATTAAATTATTATTTTTTAATTAAACAAAAATATAAAAAATTCTTCATTTTTTCATGCTTAAGAAATTTGATTAAAAAATATTTCGAAGGAAACTTAATGACGATGTACGCATTTTATTAATAAAATAACGTGATAATTGAACTATGATTTTAAAACTTGTTTGGTAGCACATTAAAGTAGACGGTTTTAACATTAAATATAACATAACAGGTGAAATGACCAATTATGAAATTTTGCTTCGAAAATGCTCATTATTTGATTGCTTTTGTATATTTGACTTCATGACTTTTTCTAAGAATTATATACAGTTAATACTATATTTTTTGGAATTTTGTTTATTTCGAGTAATACTTGTCGTATACCGTTATCTACGACAATCAGTCATTTGACCGGGAGAACAATTTAGTGCTTAATAAGGTCATCGGATCAAAAGTTATGATGTAATGCGCATTAAAGGTATTGTATTCAGTAAATTGCACATTGATTTAGCTGGCATAAATGCCTGAATTTTGTACAAGCAAACGGCAGAAGAAAACGTTTCGAGACAAGATTTTTTTACCCCAGTTAGCGATAGAACTTGCAGCCAATTTTCGAGAAGTCTATGAACAATCAAAAGAAAGAACAAATACAAAACGATCGATGCCTAAATTTATTACAAATTCTTATCAACATAAGAAATGTCAAATAGGTTATTGTAACGAAAATAAAAACATCAAATTTGTTCTAAATGTCAAAAATATATTTGAGGAAAAAGTACAATGGAAATATCCTGTATATGTAAAAAATGCGACAGCAACGAATTAAAAATTTTAACTCTTTGTGTTTGTAATACATCCAAATTGACAATCTACAATCTTGTTTAATTATAATGAAGTCACTTTGTTTATTTCCTTTCTAACATTCATATTTCATATATTCGATTGGGATACATAAAATCCAATAATTTGACCGGCTGCTGTAAGAAATAGGTGTATATTAAGTGTTAAAATCTATTATATTGACACGATTAAGAAGTAATAAATTGCCAATGTCATGCACAGCATTCTCAGCTTTATCAAAGGTATACAATTTTATGTGAGTGGGAGAGGAATAACACCTCTATTAGAGAGTTGTGAAAACATTTTGGAAATATCACTCCCACTAGTTCTTCATAATTAAAAAGTTACGTTTATTATGTTGTTAGTCATATTTTTTTATTTCATTCTTTTTATAATGATCTTCAGAAACACAAAATATTTATTTTTGAGAGAAGCAAAAAATATGGTCAAACATCCCTCGTTCTTTTGCCATTGTGCCCTTTTGTATTTAAAATATAATTATTTATTGCAAATAATTTCTAAAGGAGTGTTCTGCTTCATGCATATCTATGAACGCTTTTAAGTCAAACTCTATATCACAACAGTAGTACAAACATTTCATCGTGTGAAGAAAATCAAGTGCGCATTTTGAATCTTTTCATGTCAATCTGTTGATTCCGAAATTGGATATAAATCTACAATTTTAATTTGAATGGGGTAAATAAAACTTCATATATACAACATATTGAGGATTTTGAATTATTAGGCTCACGCAAAAGCGAATAGACAGACTAAAGTTTGGGGGATTTAGCTCAAAATTTGATATAGATCTCAATAATTAGCAATAATTTTTACTGTACAATAATATGCCATTTTTTCTCGTTTTTGAATTTTTTGGTATTATGTTAATACACCTACAAACTTACGACAGACTGAGATAATTTCTGAAAAGGAGTATTGAAAGATCCATTTTAGGTTTATGCCGATTTATCAAAATCTTCAGATTTTGCTTTCAGTAGATTGCAATGCTAACTGTAATTTGAGTATATGAAATTAAACTGCCTTAAGTCGCATAATTGGCTATAAATTCAATTCAAAGCACTTAAAAATGGGCGAGTATCCTCTATCTATATCATAATTAATTTTAATTTCAATCAAATTGTGTAAAACCGTAGTGACGTTATTAGTTTTAATATCTTGTTAAGGAAATCCTGAACTGTTAGGATTGTTTGAAATGAATAATAAATCTCTATGAAATTGCTGTTGTCAAAATAAAATAAAGGAAATGTCATGTTAATCTCAAAGGTAAATATACTTTGCAGTTCAAGGGAATTTATTATTCAGAAACTTTTCCAGAATTTAAATGGGATGTACAATCAAATGACTATTCTGTAATTTTTACAAATTATTCTGACAAACATACCTTGTCAATATTTTCTTTTTTGTTTTCTGTAATCTGCCGTAGGTATCTTTGCAGCTGAAATCATTTTTAAAGAGATTTTTTTTCCTCAGAAGCGTAGTTTTTCTCATCAACGATTACTTCTACTTTAATATACAGAAAAATTTGCATGGAATTTTACACAACATTCATTTTAAATGGATAGGAACAAATTCGTATTATAGTAATTTTCTCAACTTCTAATCAGCCAGCAATAATTTAAGTATAATTTTTAATCTTTAATCCTAAATCAAAACATTAAAAATTTTATTTTTTAATGTTTAAACTTGAAATATTAAGAAATTTCATCTTAAGATGGAACAAAAAACAATTCGAGAAAATCTCTGTTTACAACCAAACAGAAGACATTTAAAATAATCTGGTAGTGAACTAAGAGTGAATTTCTCAGTTAATGACTTGCTAATGTCCTATTAGCTTAACATAAATGTATAATAGTAAAAAAATAGTAAATATTTAAGTTTGCTTCATTTTTTTAAAATTTTGAAAGATTATCCTTATGTTAACATTGAACTTTATTTGTAGATTGTTTAATATTACAATTATTTATATTTGATAGAGTAAGAATAAATTTTTTATATTTTTTTGTAGCAACAATTTTTTTAGAGTATATTGTATAAAATAACATAAAAGGGAGAAAAAAATTAGCTTTAGTTTTTCATTTAAAATATAGTTATAAATGTTCTATCAAATTGTAAGAAACGGGTTATATTAAACTAATCTTCCAAAAGTATTAAGCATAAAGGGCAGTTTTAGCATGATTTACTAAACCTACCATTTCATTTAAACTGAAAGATATAAATTTAAGCAGACACTAATTTTACCCCTAAGTTTTGTCATTCACTTAAGTATGGACATCTGGCCAAAAAGCATAGCGAAGATTGTCCATGTCTTGCTGCCGAATTTTTCTTACTTTGGACCTATATACTTCAAGGTACTCCTCCTATCTGGTGATGAGAAGCCGTTAGACAGATCAGATGGGGTTTCGTATGCCAAGAGAGTACAGAAATAGTGGTGTGGTTGTGATATTCAAATCTGTGATGACGGATAAATTTCTAGTGGTAAGTGTTGGTGTATAGGAATGGTTATTTTGTAGTTGGCTACAGTATCCGTAAACTATTCGAAGTGATCTGACCAATTAGATACACCTGATGACTTTGTACTAAATCTCATTATTTCCACATTAATTATGTATTTTCTGCAGTATGAATTGGGTATGAAATTTTGTGTTCGTGGCTGTTATATATAGTTTTTATTTGATTTTGCGTCTCATCAATATCACAGACGTAATGCTACCGCGATATTGTTCTTCAAAAAGTGAATCCATTGAGATATAATGATTTTAATTCTTCATTGAAACTTTTTTAAATATTACTAGTGAAATTAATAGTCTTGTTTTTTTTTTCTTATCCACATGCTCAGAACTAGAAAAAAAGCATGGTTGAGTACTACTTTAATGAAGGTACAGATTTTTTACTGTCATTTTCAAGTAACTAATGTTCCTTGTGGGTACTCGAGGTTTATTATATTAAGATCTTTGGCTGAATTTACTCGATTTCTAATGTGAACAATTTCGGATTATGATCAAATGAAGTGGTCGTTACTTGAAGTGGTATTCTATTTATCACACTTTCGTCCCACACCAAAGTTTTGAAGCTTGAATCACATGAATGTGCATCAGACCGTATGTTATGCACAGTTAATCTCCCGAACATGAAGCTTAAACTTTTAAATTATACCATTGCGTCTAGGTAAAATTTGGAATATTCTTTCACAATTTGTCAGCAATTTTAAAAATATAAGCTGGAAAGTCATTATATTGAATGGAATATACAATAGGAAAATATGGAGAAAATTTATTTAAGATGAAATGGAAATTCACAATTTTATGTATTTATTTAACCTATGATATATCGAGTGAATCAATCAATTTAAAACTAATGATTTACTGAGTTACTGGAATGAAAATTTAGTTATGAAATCAAAAAGATTAATTTCTGTTCTTGCGCATTTGCGGTTGTGTAGCTATCAAATGTTGCAATTTTATGATGTTTCTTATTATACTTTGATATTTTATTGGTAAGATCTGTGCTTACTCAAATTAAAAAAAAATGTAAAACATGCATGCTTCCATCATTGTGCTATATTCATGACTAGCCGCCTTTGGCGACCAGCTGGTTCGCCATGTGTAAAGCGTTCTAAAATTTTCAATTAAATCACATATTCATTAGCCTTGAAGTAATTCTGGGCATTGATTAATATTTTCTTTAAGATGATGGACGGAAAGTTCAAAAAGTACACCTTTTCCTAATAATATTCTTTAATTTTATAAATCAGTCAGTTTTGACCATCGGTTATGCTTCCAAAATATTAAAAAAAAATTCGATGATGTTGCCAAAATATTAAATGTGTTTTTTAAAGAAAGCGAGAAAGGGAAAAAAAGTATTAAATTAATGACCCAGATATTGCAGACGATTACATAAATATGCCATTAAGTCGGGATTTCAATGCATATCCTGTATAAATTCAATCAGGTTTACTGTAAATAAAGACGATTTATGGAATAAATGATTTAGATATTGCAAACAATTGTAGAAACCTTTGCTTTGCCTTTAATTTTTTTAGAAAATATCACATTTTATGTTTCTTTTATTTTATCCAGTCACGTGTTAAAAGTTGCATTTCTTTAGATTTATTTTGCGATGATAGTTTTTTTTTATTCGAACTTCCGGCATTCTTTTATTGAATCCAGTCACGCGATAAAAACATAATTAAAATATTTCTTTAAAAATTCGTTAAAAATAGAAACTTACGTTATAAATTTAAAAAACTGATACCGTTAGAAAGCTAATTTTTTTTATCTTTAAATTGATGTAAAAATCATGTTTATGCGATCATATTTTCGGAAGTTATAGCTGAAAAACGTCGAAATTTCGCTTAAATTTTAATTAATTCAAATTCTAATTAAAAATTCGAAAAAAGGGCTCCGAGGTGCACATTCCGGACCTCCAAGGTATACATGTACCAAATTTGGTAGCTGTAGGTCAAACGGTCTGGCCTGTAGAGCGCCAACACACACACACACACACACACACACACACACACACACACACACACA
>JAPMOQ010067332.1:88564-115081 GCA_026543055.1 Argiope trifasciata | reverse complement strand
CTTCTACACAAAAATACGATTGCACAATAGCAAAACACGACCGAAACGTGTCATGAGTAAACAGCAGCTCAATACAATAGCACGATACGCTAAGCTTTCTCGCGTCTCGACTACTTCTTTAAGTTCACTGAAAAGATTATTGCTCATAATTGGCTGACCCCAGTTTTGTTTCTTAACTTTTTATAATTCCCGAGAATGGAAAAAAGAAGCTTTTATAACAAATGCCGCACTCAAATTCTAATGCAGATATCGCCATGATTCTCAAATATTCCTGGGCTTTCATTTTCATTGCCACAGACAGAGGTCATGGACGCGACAACTTTTCAGTATCCGTTAGAAACATTTGTAAAATTATCTTCCTTACCAAAAAATCTGCACAATTATGCACAGAAAAAATGTATTACAAATGTGTAACAATATAGATTATTCTACATATATTGTAAATAAGTTTGTATTTCAAGATTCTGAAGAAAATTTGAACCATCAATTTATTATTACCGCAATCTAACTTTCAATAAATTGTTCATCATTAATTAGTTTTTTAAATTCGTCATATTAATTTTAATATTATTTTTAGCAATGAAAATCCACACCAGTCACCAAACGAAAATGATTTTGGATTCCTTTGGAACATTTATCATAGTCCCAAGGGGTGAAATTGAAGTGAAGGTAAAGTAACTTTAAAAATTTGAAACCTACAAATTTCTCTTTCAATTGTAGCTATTTCAATGAAGAAATCCAATCCAAATCTAGTTTTGAAAAAATGCAACTAAAAAAAAATCCCTTACATCGTTTGGAATGAAATATTTTGAGATATATTTCTTCTCAAAATTTAAGCAATGTATATTTTTATTGCTCTTTCCGTCCATCTTTAGTGTAAGATTTGCTTTCCTTTCCAGAATTTAAAAAAATGCGAAATGAAATTTGAAAAAACTCAGCTTAGAGAAATGGACATGCATTTTTAAACAAACAGTGAACAAAGCAAATCTATGAATTATATATTTAAAAAAAACTTATTTTAATGCCTTGGAAATCAATTTATAATCAAACAGTAATTATTTTTAGCTTCATAGGCTTGTTGAATGCATAACGAGTAGAAATTCTTTTAGATTGCATTGAAATGCCTTCTAAATAAAATTTCTAACATAAATTTCATTGAATTTAATAAATTCTAGTTTTCCCTGAAACTTAAAAATTTTCAGTTTTTTTAGTGGACCCTAAAATTTATGTAAATATCTTTCAAATTTATGGTGATTTTTTAAAAAATAAAATAGTTTATAGGCAGGTAATTTTTAAAAATTTGCTTTTTTTTTTTTTGTATAAAGATTACCTCAATCCAAGGAGTATTAAGTTTCATCTAAAATAAAAATTACAGAAATTGATTCAATGGTTGATTCTGGGAACTAGTTCTTTCTGTTTTTAAAATATATATGCTTATAATACATTTATTTGATGAATATATATATACATACATGTTTTCAGGGAAAAGGAACTATGAAAACATATTGGCTGGAAAATGAGGTTGAAAATTAAGTGGTTGTTTAGATGAAATGAAAAAAGCCTCTAGATGAAAGAAAGGAGTAATAACAATGATTTTAGCAAGCATGCAGTTTTGATACTTTAGGAATTGCTTATGAAAAATAAAATGACTTTTAAAATTATTAAAAATTACTTCCTAGTAGATTAGTTCAAGCACAAATTTATGCCTTTGCTTAGAAAACAGAAATTCAAAATTTCTTATGCATGTAGATAAGAAGAAAAAAAAGTTTGATCATTAATTTTGATGAGATATGTAATGCATGAAACATTAAAAATAGAAGAAATTTTGCTATTTTAAAACAAAATATCATATTTAGCACTAAAATTTAGCATGCTTTATGCAAAATGGTTAATGTAAATGCACTTAATAGCTCCTTTTCACACAATTATAACATAAAAGTGACTTTTTAAAAAAAGTTCACATTTATTCTGTAATAAAAAAGAAATAAATTATCATTAGCTGCCAAATAATATACTGTAACTAGATGCCAAATATAAAAATGTTTTGTTTATAATGTATTTATCTAATCTGTTGTAGAATAAAAATATTATCAGGTTTTTTGATTGTTTAATTCATTTCATACCTAATGTTTTTTTTATTATGAATCAAATATTAAAGGTTCTTTCACTCATACTTTTGAACTATAACAGAATTAAATTAGTGTATAATATTACAGTTAATTTAGAAAAGAAATGTAAGTATTACAACATTGAACACCTTAAAAAAAGGATTCTGAATTTTTAATATAAAATATTCAATCATTTACTTTAGAGTTCCAGATTTTGTTCCTTTTTTTCTTTTTAAATTAAAAGTAAGAAATTTCTATTAATTTTTTAAATTATCATTATTACTAAAGAATATTTTCACAATAATAATTTAACTATTTTACAATATATTTTTGAAATTTATAGCAGCGAAAAACAGATTCAAGATTATGACAATTCTTGTATTCCCTCATAATTAAGTTGATTGAAATATAAAATCAAAATTTCAATCAATTATCACAATTAAATGTCTCAGTTCACTTTGTTTGAAATAACCCATGGCAAACAATTTATTGTTATGTTATGCCCACATCTATTTCACTCAAAGCCATACATACCATTGATAATTGTTTCATACCAGATTTTGTCTGGCATATACAATAAAATTCAAAGTTCAATTAGGCTAATACCCCAAATGCCACAAAAGATTTGAATACATCATATAATAGTTGCCTTTTTTCAGTAATCATTAATTTCAATCTTTTTGTTTCTAATAATGCATAAAAGCTTAATTATAAATGCAAAGCTATAATACAAAAAAAAAGACAAATTCCATACAGAATTAAAATTATTTATTTACAAAACTTAAGTCCTTCTTTGACGATTTCTAGTATCATTATTACGATTTTTCTCATTTAATAATAATTTGTTAAAATCTAATTCATTAGATTTTTTTGTAAATGTTTTTAATAAGGTTGGAATACCCAGGATTCGAGAAAAATCAGATGCACCTGTGCATTTCACACCCATATTAGAAATTATGAACTTAGAAGATAATCTAGCTTTTTCGCATAACTCGTAACAATCGCTATGAGAAACATTTTTCGTTACATTTTTATCTTCTTCAACAGGATATTGCAACCATATTGGATGACAACTTTCTTCCAGAGTAGAAGCTTTACCAGTAAGAACAGATAAATGTTTGTTTTGAAATGGATGAGAGCCCAGAAAGATAAGGAACTCTTTTAGAAGAATAGCTGTAAATAAATAAACAAACATTATTATTAAAATTTTGCAAAAACCTTGTAATATGCTGAAATAGATTCATAGTATTACAAGAAATAATTTATAAATAATAATAATTATTAAAAAATTAATTTACATATATTTCATATAAATAAATTGTAATAGTTTAAATGAATACACATTTAATTATATATTAACATTTTTTAAAAATTATAAAAAAAAAAGAAAAATATATTGATTAGTTGTAATTTGCATGAATGAGTTGAAGTTGAACAATATATTTTTTTTCTCTTTGTAATGATAAATTTCTATCTCAAAAGTTGTCAAAAGTGGGTATTGGAAGATATTGAAGTATAACTTTGCAATGTATAAATTCATTTAAATAATAAATTCCGAGACTTCTACATGATATGGCAAAAGTAAGGTAAATCACGATAGATAAGTACAAATTATTTAAGCAATTTCCATGTATGATCTGACAATTAACATCTTTGAGTTTTGCTAGTGTATCAAAGGAAAAGTAAATATCAGTGTAAGGCAGGAATTTAAATAATCTCTCAACTTTCTTTCAATCTGTGGTAAAAATACTCAAAAAGGCACCCTTCTTTGAGTCTGTGTCCCATCCCATTATACAATCTTACATAAAAATTAATAAAGAAAGTGTATATCTTTCCAGAAATGTAGTAATAATGTTGATATTAAAGAGCAAGGTATTATTTGCCTTTCACTACACACATTTTCCAATCAACTACTTGGCAACATTCTCCAAAAACAAAAGAACTAATAAGTTAATGATGATATGAAGGTGATTTATCATGTACCAATGGTGATTCCAAATCCTCTATATTCAGGATTTCTGAGTGTTCAGGTTTTCAGGCTCAGTAAAATGGGCTGCATCAAATCATAAGAGAGTTATATCAAACCATAAGACAGTTATAGCTTGCATGGTAAATGATACTGCATTGAAAATATCTGGTTTAGTGACTGCAATTTATGCAATCACTAAACCTTCAACAGCAAAGAAAAAGACAACATAAAGACATGATATGCATTAATCTGCCTATTAAGCCTTCAACATAAACTCTCAAGAAGTAAGCATTGAGTTGATGATTCAGACAACTCCCAATATGTTTCCAGATCCAGTTGTAATACTACTTTCACTCTATTGATGAATCGATTCCTATAGTAAGGTCATATGACAGAGAAATGCATATCTTTTTAGAATAGTTTGTTATATCATACACACTCCTCCAAGCAATCTATTATGTTGAAATGCTATCCATGTTCCAAAATTCCATGACTGAAACAAAACTTTTTTTCTATTTAAAAACCTTTCACAGTCTGAATAATATTTTAAAAGTTACTGATAAATGATTCAGAAAGCTCTTCATCTTAATCAATAATATTTGATTATTCATGGCTGCAGTATAACCATCAATACAAAAAGACTCCATGTATATCTTGATATTTAAATAAAGACATGATATGAATTAATCTGCCTTAAATTTCAATCCATCAACCTCTATCAAAGACTTTTGAAATTAATTTATTTTTTTTCTTTAAAAATAATCTGATTTCTTTCAGAATACATTTGAGCAAACCACAATGCTCCAGGATTCTTTGTAAGTATTTAAAAGGTTCAATAAACCTATGACATACTCTTTACTTGTAACCAACAGTAGTTACATATAATTTCAAAAATGTCATTTTAAAAGTAATATTCATTAACTGAAAAAACATCTAACACAAATATGAATAGCTTCTTTATTATTTTGAAATTTACAAAGAAAAGAAAGAATCTAATTGTGAGATGTAATTTCACAAGTAATAATAGTAGTAATAACAAAAACTCTGCAGGTTAGTTGAGGTTTAAAAGTTTAAATGGCCCCCAGTTTGGCATTTTAAAAGAAAGTGATTAGCCACAAGAATCTTTTCACAATTTAACTTTCTAAATTACAAAATTGTCAATCGCAAAAGCTTGGTGAAGCAAATTAAAGGCCAAATAGAAAGGAAAGAATTCAAGAAAGAAATTTGAATTCATTGGGAACTTAATGGTTATACAGATTTTAAAATATCATGAAAACATTTTTTTAACATACAATACAAAAGGAAACCTAAACCTTAGAGTTGGCAGGATTACACTCCAGCCTTTATTAAATTAATATAATCAGATGATTAATGATAATAGATAGATAAATGAAATCAATAGTTAAAAGAGCAAACAGCAATTAAATAATAATAAATGTTGGTGAATTAGAATTTTAAGAAATGTTAAATAGCAAATCTACACTCATTATTTTAATTAGAAAACATTTGATGTATATGCGTGTATGTGATTATTGAAGAAAGTGAAATCATTATAAGGGCAGAACAAAACAAAAAAAAAACCCACCTACAATTTAAATAATAAAATAATAAAATATATCTTGAAACATTATTCTAGATATTATACAGACTGTATTTTAGGAACAAAATTGAGGTTGAATATTTAAAAGTTTCTTAAATAAAGCTATAAACATATTTTTTAAACATTCCATTTTTGAAAGAAAAAAAAATTATTTCAATCAAACTATAATCTTTGAAAATAAATATGAGGCTGAAATGTTAAAATAGTTTCTTTTTTATTTATCTTGCAAACTAATATTTAATTCGTATTTATCAATTAGCAAATTAAAAAAAATGCATGGTAGCAATTACAGAAATTAATATAAAATCTATTATATCTTTCAAAACCACAACACTAATTATCTACTTCGGAAAATGTTCCAAAAGAAGATACTAATTATCTCATTTCTTAAAATTAAACAAAAAAAAAAAACCTGTATAAAAACAATTTTAAAAATTAAAAAGATACAAGAAGATTTTTTTTTTTTTACCTAATGATTCTGTATTTAATGATGCCTTAGTTTGCAAGTCAGAGATGGGTGTCAAATATTCTACTCCAAAGTTTGGTGTTGTTTCTTCTTCACCTAATGACACATTTTGTATGCATATATATAAATATTTTAAGTAATATTGTGATACAAATGTGCAAGCATAAAAAGTAATGGAATATTTGATGTAGAAAAATAAAGGAGGGGGAGGAGTGTCTTGATGCATGAATCAACATTTCAGTGATAAACTTAAAGTAATTTTCATATCATGTAGTAGTCAGTTCATTCATAAAAATCTAAAGTGCTGCACTCAAATTTAAAGATATTAATAGGTTACAAGGCAAAATTTAAGTCATGTTGAAATATATAACTGCATAATGTAAGTTATGACAGTTCCATGGTTCCAATGCACAAGCTACCATTGTTTATGATTGTGGCATTTTAAACTTATTCAATAATATTGAACTTATTCTAAGGTAAATTCAAAATCTTACCTAAAAAAAATAATCATAAGTATTTTAAATGAGAGGAGGGTAGAATTCTATGGATTGATCAAATAAATACATTAATTTCCATCAATGATATATGAATACCAATGCACATTCATATCAATTTATACGGAAAAAAGTATTAACAGTTGTCATTGCAAATATAAATTATGAATATACTTTGCCATATGTAAAAAGCTTTTATATTAGTTTGAATTACAATTAAAAAATTTCTCGTGAAATAATTAATTTAAAAACAGCAGCTAAGAAATAAATAAATAAACAAGGGGACTCCATAACTAAAAATTATGCTTATAAAATCTCATGGGTAAGACAATATATATAGAACAATGTCCATTAACCATTAAGTCTATGTAATTTTGAAATGTATTAAGAAATTAGGACTTAATTTTTTTTCATTTTATTTATTCTTTAATGCACTTGAATCTTTACATTACATGAATGATTTTTCAAATAATATTCCATACTATATATATATAGTCTCATTAATATATAGATAAAAAATAATCTATTCCAATTATAAAAAACAATCTTTCTTCAAAGCATAAAAGAAGATACTATAAATTTTTAAATATTACTTACCAACAATTTGTAAAGCATCAATAAGACTTGGCAAAATAGGAACAGGTCTATTTTGAAGAAAAAATATTACTAAAAGTGATAATCCAAAATTAGTTATCCAACCTCCAGGTGCACTATGAGTCACATTAGCTTCCTTTGCCCATCTTTTGACAGCATAAAGCAGTGGTCGTACTCTTAAATCAATTTCACCACAGAAATAAAGAATCTCGGACATTAAAATAGCTGACCTACAAAAAAGATCTTTTCAGTGTTTTAATTACTTATGGGAAGTAATTATTCTTTTCAATAAGCTGCAATTGAATCCCCTTTTGGCTTGGTCGTTAATTTGCATTAATAAGCATTATTTAACAATGGCTTTTATAATTAAATTTTAAAAAACAGAATTATGCACATTTCACATCACAAACAATAATAAAATATTTACACAGAATGACACTAAAAAAGAATTATTTCAGATCGTTTCAAGATCTGAAAAAAACTAAAATGATAATGTTCTTTCTTTTAATCATTTGAACTTTATTATTTCTATTTGTTTTCTACTTGTTTAAAGATTTAAATATCATAATTAAAAACATTTTAAATTCATTCATTCCTAATTCAAAATTTATTTATTTATATACTAGGTGATACATCTATCAGAGTTTGAAATTAAAATATTTTCATGCATAAAATTTATAACATAATATATAAATCTTGCTACAAATTTTGGATCCAATCAAATTTTATATATCATAATATACAAAAACATTTTTATCATCCATAATGCTTTTTTTAAACTGAAATTAGAATAATGACTGAAATACTTTTTAAAACTATAAATAGCTGATTTTCTCTATAAGATTTTAATATTTGTGCATTAGTACAGCACAATTATACAAAGGACTTCTTCCCACTCTTCCTTTTTAATCAATTTTTACAATTTTAGGAGCAAGCATCATAAGAAATGTTTTTTAAATACTTTATTTCTTTACCAATAAGCAGTAATACTTTACTTCTGAGATATATTAACTTCAATACTTTATAATATACTGAATATAACTGCTCAACTGATATAATCTATGTTTTATACATAGAAAAATATACTATTCCTCTTGGATGGAAAAAATAATATAAAATATGCTTAACATATTTGATTCTCAAGTTTTTAGAATATCTACACAGAAACTATCAACTGTTCCCTTCAGCATTTTATATTTCATTTCATTTAAAAATACTTTTCAATACCATCTATGTATGAAAATTGCTTCTAGTCTGCTACGAATAAGAAGAAACGTACAAATATGATAATCAATCATCTATCATTCTGATGACAAAATTTTAGTCTTACTTTCTTTTTCCTGTTTTTATTCAAAAGGAAATATTTGTATTTCTTATATATCCTTGAATAAAGCCTTCTTAAGGTTTCTGAGAAATGCTGAAATATATTTTTAAAAAATATTACTGAAATTATTGATTTTAAAAGATTCACCCACCCCTCCCCAACAAACACACACACTTGCTTGAAAGCTATAAGATAAAAATAATTTGGCAAGCTGAACGACCAAATAAGCCAAATAAATAAATAAACGACCAAAATACATATGAATAATAATGATAAATTTGTGAAAATTTAATAAAAGTTTTTAAATTAAGATGGGTTTCTGAATTACTATTATTACTATTTATTCTGCAGTATTGTAGAATAAATAATAATAAAACTGTTCTTTATTTTAAAAAGAAAATTCTTAAACATAGCTTAAATTAGGAATAGCACATACAATTTAAAATGTATTGCCATAATCCATATTAAGTTTGACTGAGCAAAATGAAATAAAAAAAGGACAAAATAAATTTTAATAGTATATAAAAAATTCTTACATGTTATTTACAGATATATCACAGTCCATTCCTGTAATTTTATGGCTGAATTTTATAATAGGTACTCGAGCATGTAAAATTTTTTGTACAGAATAAAAACCAGGTAGAAATGTGCTGAAAAGGGTGCCCAAAGCATAGATAGCTCTTTTCTGAAGCTCTTTCCCATTACCAACACAAGTTTTATTTAAGAAATGAAATTCAGAATTTTGGACAACCTACAATACAAATACAAAAAAGATAAAATCAAATCAATAAAAAGATCAAAATTATTATGGCATGTAAAAACAAATAATTTTACTGATAAATAAATTTGTTTTTAAATAATTATATATTATTTAAAACAAACTATAAAAATTCCAAATGTTTTAAACATAAAAAAAGGCTTAAAAACTGTAAATTTTCAATTACCCAACACTTATTTTGTGCAAAAGCAATAAATTACAAATAGATTTTAAAATAATATTTTCAATAGTAAAAACAAAATAACAAAAAAAGTTCTTTAATGCAGTGATGAAAGTTTTTTTTTTTCAAATATTTTTAATTCCCTTATTGTTAACATACATGTCACAGAAAATTGAATTTTTTTCTCAAGTTAAATAACATATAGCACAACTAATACTCAATCAAAACTTAATTACATTAATAGATACTCAAAACACATAACTAGAGTACTTTCAGAATTTTAATATAATAGTAAAATAAAGAAGAAATTTCTTACAAAATTCTATTTTAAGGATCATGAATCAAACTTAAAGTGTTAAAAACAATGTATTAAGAAGTATTAATTTTACATTAATACGCCTCTCAATAAATATTTTTATTTAGCTAATTTTTAGTATAATGTTCTGAATTATTTTATGTATGTATATTATTAATTTCCAATTAAATTAAAATTTCCAAATATAATAATAGATGCATTAAAACTTATTATATAACGAGAAAATATACAATTAAAAAGTCTGTACCTGAGATGGATACAGCCTTATCATGATATCTAAGTCACAGCCTTGCTTTCCAAATCCATTTACAGATGAACCAAATGGCAAAGCATCACAATGAGGAAACAGTCCTGTAATAGCATCTTTCAAAAATTCACAAAAAAAGAATCTTAACCTAGTATCCAGTTCAGAAAGTTTTTCAGAAACATATATATGCTCTATTAACTCAGATACCTGCAATAAAATTTTAGAAAACACAATGTAAGTAAATACACTGATGTATAAAATGTAAGTAAATGCATTGATTCAGTCTAATAAATCAAATTTCAAATAAGAGTTAAACAAATGCATATACATTAAATAAAAATGATTCACACAAATTTAAAAATGCTCAACAAAAATCAATTAGGTAAATTTTAAAGTACCTGAAAGAGGACAGGATCTATCAAAAACTATAGGCATAATAACTTTATTTACTAATATTAATCATAGGATTAAATTAAATATTATCCAGATTGAAAATATAGATACTACCAACTTAATTTATAAGATAAATAAAAAAAAAGTAATTTAATACAGTGAAAAAAAAATTTTACATGAAAAATCCAATATTTATTTCAAAGGGACTTGTTGATAATTTTTTTAATCGTGTTTTTATCAAAATATAATTTTATTTCATTTCTATTTTTAAATGTTAAGTTTTCATCCTTTTATGTGAAAAAAATTGCATCAATGGTTAAGAGCTGAAAATTTTTACCTTATTTACAAAATACATTTTATTATGAAATTTATTAGCCAGAATTTAAAGTCAAGTTTAATGGCGATATTTCAATCATTGAATAATTAAATAAACTAACATGAATCTGTTCAAACACACCACCTATCATATAACCAAAAAGAGAATTTGTTAGATAATATATATAAATTTTCCACAAAATTCTGATTTATAAATTGCAGTCACATAAAAGAGCACATCCTACTCATTTTTTACTATAAATCACAGAATTTTATGAGTTTTGAAATCAATGCTTTTAATTAGGTGAAATGTTTTTTCATCAGTTAAACTAAATGCATCCATAAATTTGGGATGATGATATGATTGAGGTAATATGGAGTATCTCTGCACATAATACAAACACTAATGACATTACTTTTACACACACACACACACACACACACACAAAAACAAAACAAAAAAAAAAAAACAAAAACAAAACAAAACACACAAAAAAAAAAAAAAAAAAAAAAAAAACTAAAATTTAATCTTAATTTATAACAAACATACTATGATGAATAAAAATGTGAACCTCTGAGCTCTTCTTTTTATGTTGTATTTAGAATTTTAATTTGTTAAAAGTTGAAGATTTTGATGCTTTTCCTTGATATTTTCAAAAAATATTACAAAAATAATACCTACACAATTTTAAAATTAAAAACTACATAATACATATCTTAATAATGATATTTTAAAAATGTTCAATTATTTTTCCTCCAAATTTTACCTTTATGCATTTTTTTTCTATTATAAAGAAACTTCAACAAGTGTCCTGTTTTATCAAATTTTGTACATCCCCTTATTTATTTTGTTAGAGATATAGCTGACAAAATTTGTCTTTTTTTTATTCCAAAATATACTTTCCGATTACTGGAGTTTAATTTTATTCTTTATAAAATAAAATTTTCAAACAATTACAATTGATGAAGATAATTTCATTTCACTTGACAAGTTTTGAATACTGAAATATTCTTTTTACTAAATACTTCTACTATACTGAAATATTTCAAATCAATACTTTTACATAATGAATAACTTATATTTCCTTTGCTTCCCAAATACACATTTCATTTCACAGTTATCAATAGTTCAGGCTTATTTTCATTTAGGTACTTAAATCAATAAACTTAAGTATTATAATAATTCATTTCAGAATTAATGATAGGAAATAATTCATATTTATACACACTTCAACTTTCATTAAACTCAAACTGCTCAAAGACGAAAAATGGAATTTTAAACAACTATGTATTCTGCCACAATTTATCATTTATGAAGTCAGTAATCTAAATAAATAAGAAGGTTGCCAAAAGCAGTATTTATAATAAAAGTCTTTAGATGAAATAAGTCGAAAAATAAAAGAAGAATTGATTTATAAAGCATTTTAAGCAAAAACGACTAATTAATGCCACTGTCTTCTTAATATGTTACAAATGCAGTGATTACAATTGCTTTACATTAAGCCAATTGAGTTGATTTTGATGTTTAAAAATATTAAAATATATATGATTTGTAATTGAAAATTTTGAACACTTTTGAATAGGAGAATTCACAACATACATTTTTTATTGATAAAGTGTGTAAGAAAGATTAACCATTAAATTTCATTAAGTCTTTCAAGATGCAACATATTATCAAAGTGCACACACAAATAATGGTTTTAGCCTAAATATTATAAAATGAACAATATATTTTTCAAATCTTGTGAAAACAAAAAGTTAGCACCATGTTTTTGATATATATATAACTGAATACAGCAGTTCTGGTTAGAATGCTATAAAGAATATGCTCATTAATCGGTTAAGATGCATAAAATGTATGTCCACTTACTGTTTTTCTTTTTGATTTTACAGATTGTAAAATGATTTCTTCTTCTGTAAGAGCTGTTTTAGGTGTACTTTTCTCGAACTTTTTATCAAATCGTATGATGCGAGAACAAGTTGTAAAAACATCCAAAATATTTTTACAGCTACAATTCAAAAAAAGTTGTTTCACACTGTCTTCATTGGCAAATTCAATTAACAGGAAGACCTGAAAATATCATTGGTTAAATTATGAATTACTTTAAAAATTGTTTTAAAAAATACAAAGGTTTTACATTATTGCAATATATTACATATATATTTTAAACTAGCCGCCTTTGGCGACCAGCTGGTTCACCATGAGTAATTGGTTCTAAAATTTTCAAATAAATCACATACTCATTAGCCTTGAAGTAATTCCGGACATTGATTGGCTTGAAATTAATATTTTCTTTAAGATGATGGACTGAAAGTTCTAAAAGAACGTGTTTTCTTAAAAATATTCTTTAATTTTATAAATCAGTCAGTTTTAATGATTGATTTAGAAGACTGATTGGTGTAGCAACTTTTATTTAAAATATTAATAAAAATATTTTGTAAAATATGGTTCACAGAGCAAAGTATGAAGAAATCTAAAACTCATTATTCATAAATGCATTGTTTGACTCAAACTACATAAAATGTAATTATTTTCTTCATTTAGATCAAATTGATAGTATTAAACAATATATATGCCTATTAATAATATTTTACAAATTGGCCATTGGAAAGGAATTTGAATGCATATCCTATATAAATTCAATCCTGTATAAATAAAGATAATTTATTCAATTAATTATTTTAATATTGCAAACGATCATAGAATCCTTTGCCCTTCATTTTTTAAAGAAAATATGACATTTTATATTTATTTTATTTTATCCAGTCACGTGCTAAAAGTTGCCTGGTGTGGCGTGATGTGGAGAGGGGGGTGCCAGTTCAGGTGTCGTCCTCGTCATCTGACCTTAATTCAAAATGACGAGCTCCGTCCCAAAATAGCCCTCGTGTTGCTTTAAATGGGACGTTAATATAACTAAACTAAGTGCTAAAAGTTGCATTTCTTCAGATTTAATTTGCTATGATAGTTTTTTTTTATTTGAACTTTTGTCAAAATGATGGCAACACGGGGATAAAACCTAATTTTTTCCCTTTGAAGTGCTCTTGCAGATTAAATTTTATAGTTTTATCCGAAATATATTGTTGAAAATATGGTTAAAACATTTCTTTAACAATTCGTTTTAAATAGAATTTTAAGTTATATGTTAAAACACCGATACCTATAGAAATTTAGTTTTTTTTTTTTTTTTAAATCTTTAACTTGTAAAAATCATGTTTGTGCGATAATATTTTCGGAAGTTATAGCGGAAAAACTGAAATTTCGCTTAACTTTTAATTAATTCTAATTAAAAAATTGAAAAAAAAAGGGCTGCGAGGTGCAAATTCCTGACCTCCAAAGTATACATGAACCAAATTTGGTAGCTGTAGATCCCACGGTCTGGCCCGTAGATCACTCACACTCACATTGAGATTTATTATAAGTATAGATAAAAAAATATATGCGTTATTTTTTCTTTAAAATCAGTACAAAATTTAAGAAACAGTTAAAGTTAGAAAATTCAGTTATTATTAGCTAAAGAATCGGTAACTTTATTCGGAAAAACTTTTTGAGTTTAATGATCTAATAATTTATCGGTTATGCTTCCAAAATATTAAAAATGTTTTTTTTTTCGGTGATATTGCCAAAATATTAAATATGTTTTTTAAAAGAAAGCGAAAAAGGGAAAAAAAAAATATTGAATAAATGATGTAGATGTTGCAAACGATTATAAAAACCTTGGCTTTGCATTTATTTTTTTAGAAACTATCAAATTTTATAATGAAAAAAAAATATTGAATTAATGATACAGTTATTGCAAATGATAATAGAAATATGCCATTAAGTCGGGATTTCAATGCACATCATGTCTAAATTCAATCAGGTTTACCGTAAAGAAGATTTATTGAATTAATTATTTAGATATTGCAAACGATCATGGAATCCTTTGCCTTGCATTTATTTTTTTAGAAAGTATCACATTTTATATTTCTTTTATTTTATCCAGTCACGTGCTAAAAGTTGCATTTCTTTAGATTTAATTTGGGATGATAGTTTTTTTTTTTTTATTTGAACTTCCGGCATTCTTTTATTTTATCCAGTCACGTGCTAAAAAAAAACATAGTTAAAATATTTCTTTAAAATTCGTTAAAAAATAGAAGCTTATGTTATAAATTAAAATATCTGATACCGTTAGAAAGCTAATTTTTTATCTTTAAATTGATATAAAAATCATGTTTGTGCAATAATATTTTCGGAAGTTATAGCGGAAAAACGTCAAAATTTCGCTTAAATTTTAATTAATTCAAAATCTAATTAAAAATTCGAAAAAGGGGCTCCGAGGTGCACATTCTCGACCTTCAAGGTATACATGTACGAAATTAGTAGCTGTAGGTTCTACGGTCCGGCCTATAGAGCGCCAACACACACACACACATTGAGCTTTATTATATGTATAGATTACAGTAATATATTACAAATAAATTTTAATTTTATATGTAATATATTACAATAATTTTGAATCTTACAAGCAAAAACATGGAATATAAACCTTATAAAATATATTTAATTATATGAACTTCTAAAATGAAAGAAATATATAAATTTTTAATGAAATTAAAAAAGTTAAATAAAATCAATAATCACTCAAAATTATTTTACATTTAATTTGAAAATATCTTACTTTTTTAATGATTACCAATAAGCAAATCTACTTATTTTACACAAAATTAAATATCAGTAAAGTCACATGAAACTTTCACACAGTTAAATGTTTACTATCACATTTATCTTCAATATTTGAAACAAAGTACTTTTTAGTAAACTGAATGAAAACAATACATGCAGTATAGTTTAAAAAATATGTCACAACTTGTAAAAATTCCATAACTTTTGATGATTCATTCACCTGTGTAAGCCTTTTATTAGCCAACAATAACATTAAAATATAAAGTATAAAATAACTTAGCAGTTTTTCCCCTCTTGGAAAATTCATATAAAGTTGAGAAAATCTCAATTATTCACTAAAATAAAAAATATATATATATAAACTTTTTTAAAAAATCACAGTTTAAAGTAATTTACAAAGAAAAAGCATATTAAGAGTTTTTATAAATTCAATTATATTTGAAAAATTTAATTGAGATAGTTCATAAATTTGCTGGAAATACAAGCAAAAAAAAAAAAAAAAAAATATTTACTAATCTTGTTTTTCTTTTATATTAGTAAAAATGATTTATAAACAAAGTGTTTAGTATTAAGTACTATTTAGTTTAGAAGAACATAATTCATGTTCCTTTCTTACTTTCAAGTTAAATTTTTAATCTTTTTATTGCAAGAGATACTTTTCGTCTCAGTACCTTGAGATAACCACTTTTCATGATTTTATCTCATAAAGGGGTGAGATGTAGAAGGATACATGCATTTTTGGAATTTACTTTATTGTTAAATTTGAACATCTCTTCTTTCATCTCTCCTCTCAACCATATTTTGTTGAATTAAACCTATCCTAATGCATGTGCAAAAGCAAAGTGGATTTTAAAATTTGTTAGCAAACTATATTTGTGAACAGAATCTCAAATAAAAAGAGCAATACTGAGAAAACTCATGTCATCCATTCTAAAAGTATTTATCTTACAATATAACATATCTGTTTTTATTTTAAGTAATATAACTTTAATAAAAGGAGGTTCAATTCTTTCTATATGCTATAGCACAATTTACGAGTAGACTAAATAAACATACATATAAATGATATTTTTAAAATTTCTTATCAATTTAACAACTATATATTTTCATCCAGCTAGACAGCAATAAAAGCTTATCAAATAATTATAGAGCAAAACATGGATTTTCACCAACTTCACAGCATTACATTTTTGGAAAATTTATATCTATTTTGATTACATTCATTTAAACAGAAATGTGACATTTCATACCAAAAATAAAATTCTGTTAATAGATAAATTTATACTCTTTGCTATGTTTGACAGCAGTCAAAAATTATAAAATGAATGAGGAGCAAAACAAAAGATTCTTTCACTTAATTTAATAATATAAGACTGTTGTACCTGCACAATTGTATATAATATGGTGATGTGCATATTAAATCACGTAAAAATTTATTCTTATCTATGAATATCATCAAGGCAGTAAAGAAGTTGACTTTCCATTAATAAATTAATTCTAACTTTTAAATGAGAATTTTTAAATAAATCTACATATTTGTAGCATGTAAGAAAGGTATTAAAATGAAATTCCATATCAAAAAGAAAATTAGTCTTACATTTTGGGATTCTCCACTATATGAATAAGCACTTTTTACATCTCCGTATTCCTCACATGCAGCGGTAGCAGAAAAAATATCATTCTTATTACTCAGCTCTATTAGCACAGAACATCGAGCTTGCCTTTGTCGCATGTGCATATGTTGTTGAAATGTAGATACATGACTACATCTTGACTTAGATTCTTTTGCTTCATCTTGAGTTGCTGTGAATATCACAATAAATTAAACCAGACAAAAATAAATTGGAATACTTATAAATGAAGAAAAATATGTATAATAATAAATAGATACAGAATAAAAGTGCTGGAATAAGGAGGTAAGAAAATATTAAGAGCTTGTATGGATGAAAAATAAAAATCCATTTAAGGTCACAGTTTTCAAAATAAACATTATTGCTGGTTGAAAAAATTATTTTTATGTCAGTTTAGTTACATTCTTTTACAAACAAAATTATTTAACCATGAGATAATTCAGCATTATATGATATTTTTAATTTTTATATTTTACTTTTTATTCTCACTCTTCCTATCTTGCTTTTTATTTCCCTATTAAGATTTTAATAGCTAAATCAATGCTATAAATGACGTTATGGTGGTGGGTCTTATGCCATTTGGTCATACCAAGCCTGAATGAGAAGTAGCTCTTTCAAATTAAAGCAAAAGTGTGCGCCTTTCATTGTTAATGAGCACCGTTAAGGTGAAAGTACGACTTTGCTCGAACAAACACGACATAACCCTTTTTAGGGGATGGTCAAACCCATTCATCCATCCGCAAGTCAGAATTTAGATCCAAATCAGAGACTGACTCCTTCCTGATTCAGTACCCTCAGAGGTATCATTTGTTATAGGAATTTCAAGGACTTTGCAGTCACTACCTATTTAACATGCCCCAACTGCTATGAGCCAACACGGCAGTCTTTGGTCGAGAAGAGGACAAAACTTGCTACTTTCGGCTACAAGACTTGATGCTCTACCAACTAGGCTACTGCGGCCCATGACTTTATATACAGAAAAGGTACAGGTACTTGTTAAAATTTATGATTCCCATGGTATATTGCTAAATAATTAAAAGCATTCCCAACTGAAATCCAGAAATAAATGTTCAAGAAATGAAATTCATTATGTAAAGAGCAACCATCTTGGCAACTTATGTAAAATGGAGCGAGGCATAATCTGAAAATTACCATTTAAATTGAGAGCTGTAAACATTTACAAATAAGAAACAAAATTACCATTATTTATTTATTTTGAAAAATTGAGAAAATAAGAAATTTATATAAGAAAAGAGGCTATTGATTTTTTTAAAAATCTCACTAATTTTTTTAATGTAATTTAATTTAGTAATAAAAGCATTTTCATTAAATAATTAAATCATGAGATGTTATAAAAACTACAATATTATTCAAGTTATTGATAATCAAACTAAAGATACTTCATGAATGTACTAATTTGTAGTTGGGATAATGAGGAAAACAAGCAGCAATGACAAATTGGTTCTTTTTTAAGCTTTCAATTTTCCTTTTAGTATTTTCTAAATAATTATATTCTACTAAAATAAGCAGAAAGCTTTCCCACAAAGGATAATAAAATATGAAATTAGAAGCAAGATTCAAAGTTTCATTTCTAAAAACATGAAAAAATATAAACTTCAATAACTAAAAACAAAAATATTTAAATTATATGAAATATGGACTACCAAATACAACCAAAACAAAATTGAATATACATTCGCAAAACTGGAAAAATAATATTTATATGGTACTTGTCAGTTGTCATGGAGTTAAAAGCATCCAGAAAAAATGTCCCCAATTTGGTTAATTTTATCATAATTATATAGCATGTGATTTGCATTTTGAATATATTTTTATAATTTGGCAAATATATATATATATATATATATTGGTACTTTTTACTTGCTGTTAAGACTGAATTGTACCACTTTTATAATCTATTATTAAAGAATAGGTAGAATTAGCTTTTGTTGTTTTAAAATAAATTTTTATCAATAAAAGTAGGTAATTCCATGCTTATAATACAAATTCTCTTCAAATATCAGTCTAAAAATAAAATAAAATCATACGTTTGAGGATTTTTTAAAATCTAAAATTACAAATAGAAAAATATTTACTAAAATGATTTCAACAAAAATTGCCACAGATCTCTGATTTGTCTTTTGAAAACTAGCAAATAGTTAAGAAGTTTGATATAACTTAAAAATAACATTGGTTATCATTTATAAGATTTTTTTAAATGAATTGGCACAAATTGAGTTATGTTTAAACTCACTATAAAAATAAATAACAAGCAGTATTTAATGCATTATTAATAACTTTAGGAATGTAAAAGATTAACTATTAACTAGAAATAAAATTGTATATGTCCGGTTGATTGCAAGAATTTAAGTTTAATGAGAATATTTACTTCAAATTCCCAAATATGGAAAGGAAAGAATAATTTTTATGATATGCTTAATTAACTTTCATTAATGTCTGCATTTAATTTTACAAAATGAAAAACAATATTTTGAATATTAACGCAGAAAATGCCTATAAAATTAAATACAGTTAATTATAAAGTAATTTGCAAATTGTGTATTTTTCTAAACAATCTATCAATTTATTTTTTAAATAATAAGTCACTTTCAAGAAAGCAGTTGTCGTTGAAGAGCATCTTATATAATTGCTTAAAATAGAGCATTTACCAATGTTTGAACTAAAATGTCTAATTGTTCTTTGAAACTTGCTTGCTTCGTGACTTTTAAATGTTTCACCGGCAGATGAGTAGATAGGTGAGTTCCAATGCACGAATCGATATTTATTAATAAGTTTGGTCCTTCCGGCAAGAAACTTTGATGTATTTATTAAGAGTCGTGGTGAAAAATTCGAAAACACCATATTGTAAATTATTTAGAAGCACCGATTGATTTCATTTAGCAGTTATATTTTCTTTAAATAATTTCACAAGACTTTACCGAGAATCAAAGCACATTGACTATAAAATGTAAACAAAACATTCTACAAGAGACATGCACTTCATTTCAGTTCCGAACATCAAATAAAAGCCACTAGCTATTAAAACAAATATTGTAATAATTGTATTAATTGCTTATAACCATAAACGTCAAAAGAAAAAAGTTTCTTCAGAAGCCATTTAAGCCAAGAAATTTTTGCAGGTAACATATTTGTGTCATTATAAATAAAATCAAAAAGTCTCGGTATTGTTCTTTTATTTTGAGAATTAACAAAATCCACCCACAACTGAACAAAAAGGGAGGAGGCTAATGACTGGAAAATTTAAATAAGTAAACAATTGGCTAGACTTTTTTATATGATTTGAATCCAGAATAATTATTTCAAGTTTCTTTCTTTTCCATAATGAGGTTTGTTTTCAAGAATGAAGGAAGTGAAGTGAAAAAACTTTTCAGAGGTTTCCCCCCCCCCCCAATGGTTCCAAACATGTTTTCGATAATGATGTAGAGTTTAACATATTGCGCTAATTGTGCTTGAAAAATATTGTTGCTATCTATAAAATTTCCAACGTTTCAACAATTCTTTTAAAAAATCCTTAAAGACGACGAATATTGGCAAGCAAGCAAAGACTTTATGCAAAGATATATTTATACGTATATACGTAATTCTGAGAACAAGTGTGGTCATGTAAATGCTTATAGAGGGCTTTCCAGTTAAGACTGCACTTCATTCAATTTACATCGTTTCAAAATATCGAAGTATTTATTACAATATCTACTCTCTATTCCCTGAAGAGGAAATTTCTATAAAGTGACTAAATAAATATCTAAGAAAATTCGCAAATAATTTAACTGAACACTTAATATTTTAAAAAAATAAAATAAATGGAGGGATATGAGTTGCTACATTTTAAACACATAATTTCATATCATTCATTGCATCTACAATATTAATCACTTCGTTTAAAAGAAATATAAGAAAACAAGTAGATGCCGTTGCTTCTAGAATTGGAAACAGAATAAAACTCCAAAAATGAGGAAATTTTTAGAATCCTGTAAAGAATTTTGCCGAATTATCCTCTTGCAATAATGAAAAAAAAAAAGAGATATCGAATAACAGAATTAATTATTCAGCGAATGAATTCCCTCCCTATGCATTTTCACACTTCAATGATTGCGCGATCAGAATTTTTTCTAAAAATTTTATTTCTTTTCCCTCCTTTCTTCTTTTTGTTCGTTTTCTTAAAAATATTTTACACAATGAACCAATTAAATAATTATATGAAAGTGACAGATTGAGACTGAAAATATTATTTGCTGAAAGACTATAGGCATCCACAAATACATATGATGATATCATTTAATTTTTATGAAAAAGTATTTTTATGTAAACATTTTCAAACATGTATGAATTGAAAACAAAAGTTGTAAATATAATTTTTTCAATATTAAATTGTTAATATTTTAGGCGTACCATTATTTTTCATTGAAAAAATATTATATACATGTTTTTTTAAAGTTTTTTAAAAAATATATATACTTACTTGTCTGTGCTTTGAAGTTTTATTAAATACTATTTTGTCATATATTTTTACTTTCTTTTAAAAAACGTTTACACCTGTACACCAGTAACTGTTCTAATATAATAGTGATTTTTGTCATGATATAAGTTCTTAAAATTCTGTTTAATTAGGCAGAAGCATAAGAAATGAATATGTGAATGTTCTGCTAATTTTTTAACAAAATGATATATTTTTATAAACCTACTACTACCCATAAGGACCCGATACCTGCTGAAAATTACAAATCAATTGAATGTCTAAAAACGCTAAAAGATTTACAGCATCATATTTAATATTCATTGAGTTGACACAGCGACTATATTCAAGAGTTAATATTCCGAATGGAAAGTTACAAACAAAGTTTTATAACTATCCTGAATCTTAACTATAAAAAAAAAGAACCCTGACTGATCCAAACCTATGGAAACATCTTCCTAACAAACTCAACTCTAACAACCTCTCCGTTCGTGTGTTCTTTTAATTAAAATGAAAACAATGAACTTAATACAAGAGACAATAATATAATTAGTAGACATATTTCAGGTTGGTACTATTATTATGTTTCAAGTAATGATAGAATATGAGAATGGTTTCTTCGCTGATTTCAACAGGTTCATTTTCAACTGTAAGAATCCTACTTCTCGCATCATTGGAGAATTATCATATTATAAAAAAAGGAGAAACAGAATTACAGATTGTAAAAATAATACAAGATAAATGCCTTATTCATAAAGTCAACAGAAAGGAGTTGAATTCTTTGTCAGCATGCGTAGATGAGAAAGGAGTCCTTAGAGTGAAGACAAAATTAACATTTCAAAAGGATTCAGATTATTTCTAAATTCCTATCATTTTACTACCTCATCATTAAGCTATCGAGGGATTGATAATCATTGAACACAAAAATAATTCACATGTTGGAGTTCAAAGTTTACTGAATATTTTACGAGAACATTATTGGATTTTGAATGCTAGAACAACTTTCCAATCATCTTTATCGAAATGCGTCGTTTGATTAAAGCCCACAAAAAGAAATATGACAACTCCCTCGTTTTCTCTTCTTGAAAATAGAATCAAAGATGCTTTAGTGTTTGAGATAATTGGTTTTGATTTAGCTGGACCACTGCACTGAAAAGATGGGAGCAAAGCTTGGATTTGCATCTATACATGTGTTATATTTAGAGCTCTTACCTCGTTAACAATTGAAGTTTTTCTAAAAAAATTTTGCAGATTCATCGCAAAAAAAGGAAGACTGTCCATTGTATATTGTGACAATGAGAATAATTTTATTGGTGCTTATAATTATTTGAAATTAATGAATTGAACTGAAATAGCTCAGTTTAGCAGAACAAGAAGAATAGAATGGCTTTTTAATTCCCCTTCCACCTCCTCGTGGAAAAGTTTGTGGGAAATATTGGTTGGTGTTATAATGCAAGTTCTAAGAAGATTGCTGGGAAAAGCTTTCTTATCTTAAGAAGAAATGGAAAAGAGAAATGGGGATAAAAAAAGGCATTTAAGTAAGCAGTTTATTCTTTCCCAGTGGATATAATAATAATGCTTTCTATGCTAATGTAAGATCTTACCCTTCGTGAATAGTGGACATATTATCAGTAGGTACTTTAGTATAAAACTAAAAAACACATTAGAAGTAGAACTTAACCAATTTATTAACTGAACTCTGAACTCAGAATACTGTGACTCAGAGATTTTCGGCTTTTAGTAGAATTATATTTCCAGGATACTGAAAAATCCAGAGCACTTTCTGGTAAACTAAAGAAAGGTTCAGAAACTTCTGGAACACCAAATAAATGAGAAACAAAAGCAAGGAAAAATGAGTACACAAAATTTTAATCTACGAAAATTCGAACTTACGAAATCTGTACTACGAGACCAGTGTTATAACCATTAAGTTATGGAGATCCACTTTTTTTTTTCTTTTCAGTGCGGCAATATGACCTGCCTCTAAATGATTTCCAATTTTCATTTATCTCAATGCCTGATTTATTTTCGTCATGATCTGATCATCCAGTTAACCTCGAATGCTTCGGTAAGGCGAGGATAGTTCTTTTACAAGTTAATGTACGTATCATATTTAGTATATCTGATTCTTATAGAATATTTTGTTTAGGACGACATTTACTGATGCAAAAATTCTCGCTAGAATTTTGAGATACGATAATTTTAATTTAAGTAGTATTCTCTTTTCTGATAATAACTCTTATTTTTTAAAAGAATTTGCTTTGTTTTAGATTTATATTTTTCTAGTTTTATTTGTTATATTTCTATATGTTTTATTACGTATCTACAGTTGTTTTTATTTTTGTATTAAAAATTTATATAAATTTCATAATCACATAGGTTTGTTACAACAAATTTCCTTACATTTCTGAAATCGAAAATTTTGAAAAAAATTGATATATTAATAAAGCAAAAAGTATTTTTACTTGAAGATATGTTTCATTTAATTCAAAAATTCTTTGCAAAATTCTACAATACCTGAAATTATTTTTACATGAAATGGTACAAATTTGAAATTTTTGAGATCTTTTGATAAGAACAAAAATATTCTTAATGTTGCCACAAGTAGGAAATTTATTTGATTTCGTAATTCATTTTATAAGAAAATAAATTTTTTGAGTAACCATTTTATGTCGATTTTATCAATATAACTCCCATACTTGAAATCGATAAATAAATGTTCAATTCAATATCGTTTTATATGCGTTGAATATTAGTAGTTCTCGCTAGATTAATGTTAATCCCTAACTGTCCCACAAATTCAATTGTCTTAGTGTATCGTTTTTTGAATATGTGTGGAGTTGTCTATATAATGGCAGTAGCGTTAGTGATAACAACTCAGAATCAATTAATAAAAAGCTAGATTAAATTATTTGTTTTCCTAATTCTAATAATAATATATCAAGAGTATCATAAGCAATCTTATAATAATAATATATCATATACTAGATTTTCTAGTGTATATAATGATTGTGCGGTGTATCCTTTTTTGAGTATGTGTGGTGCTGTCGATGTAAAGGTAGTGGTATTAATGGTAAACCACAAATCAATTAATAAAAAGCTAGAAATTATTTTTTTCCCTTAATCAATTATGATAATAATATATCAAGAAAATAATTTTTGCCTCATCTAAGATATCCGAAAGAATGATCTTTTCTATTAACCTTCCAGCGGGAGTGCATATGTGAGAGATACACTAGAGATGAATTTCGTTTTATACTTACAGATCTGGTGGCACTGGGAACGCCTATCTTTGGCTATTTGTCCCCCTCCCTTTGACCTACTTTCAGTTGTCATCGTAAGTTTGTGGCGTTAATAGCTCTCTTCCTATCAATTATTTGTATTTTAGAGATACGTGCGACCGTTCATGTAAGTTTTTGTCGCATCTGATTTTGTATGATTTTACAAATAAATCCGTATAGTTTTAGATTGGCGACAGCTGGCAAATGCACTCATGAAGGAAAATGTTGAAAAAAAATCCCCCACATTTCTAAAAAGTGAGCTAAAATTAAAGTTATTAAAGAGAAAAGCCGAACTAGGTATTGAAGAAGTGGAAGATGTGACGTCAGGGAAAAAACCTTGCCAAAAAGAAAAGCGGATTAGAATCACGAGGTTCGGTTGTGAGATTAGACAGAAATTTATATGTTTGGAGCACACTAAACACATTTGCTCAAATTGCAACGCTGCAATGAAATGACAATGAAACTATTTTTTTCCTTTTCACATCTAAATTTCAATTACTTTTTCCTCTTTATACATAAATTCTGTATTTTTGCACTTCTATATTCAATATGCAAATTGTTTTGTCAAAATATCGACAATTTCATTTATATTATTTTTAAATCAATTCAGTTAACCTGTGGTTATTTTATATTGTTATTGTAATCTATGTTTATATTGTTTTCGCTTCTTTTTAAATAAAAAATGTTTCAAGTAATTGTAGTTATTAGTCCTAAGCTATTTACAATATAATTTTAATAGTTACGCTTTTGAAAACTTACAATTTACTATAGCGTATGTGGGAAATACGCGCGACCTTTCATGTTGGTATGATGGCCGCTCCCGCTGGAAGGTTAAAACAAATTTTGTTCCAAAACAATTTTTCCAATTTTTTCAAAAGAATATTCTATGTATATTTCATTGTTGAAACGAAATTTCAAATTCTTTTCATTGCTACTATTAATATTTCATTTCATAATATTTCATACTGGCTTTACCTTCATTGCCTTTTTTTTATTATTTTTTTGCCGTTTTTAGTAGGAGACATGTTTATATAAGACATGTTTCTTATAAAATATAAAATATTTTTTGGCACTTTCAATTAAAACCTTAATATAAAATCAAATAGTGAGCTCATTTTTAAACACTGCTTCTCTTTTTAGCGATGTAAGTAGATGTATAGAGATGCAAGCAGGAAATTAGAAAAATTCCTGGCACATTGAATAGAATAGTATAAAGTGTTTAAAACAGTACTGAAAAAAAAACACCTGAAGATTAAAAATAATGGAACAAATGTTTTACAATATTATTATGAATAGTTCTTGCATATAATAATATTTTGTATACAGGGAAAGATTTTAGAACTACCTTATAATTTTTTGACTACATTAATCAAAGAATTTATTTTTATTTGATTGATAAAACTAAATAGAATTTTGTTGCTGTTTACTATTTTGGTTTAAGTTGATCATTTAGATTTAAAATAAAGTACTGCATTTTTTTTCTTGCTTAATTCCTTTTTCAATAATTAGATCTTAGGATGAAATTCTAAAATTTCTTACACTAAACTAAACAAGAAGATTGAATGTAATTATAAAATATTTACAATATTTTAGCATTGATATGCAACTAATTTTTTTTAAATTCCAAATAATACAACTAATGCCGGAATAATAATTTTGTACTCGATTATAATAAAAATGGTGTCAACGAAGGAAAAAAGTTGA
>JAPMOQ010067332.1:46121-78564 GCA_026543055.1 Argiope trifasciata | reverse complement strand
GCAAAACGGTGTAGCGTATTAAAAAAACAAACGATAGCAATATAATAGATTTATGTCACAAAAAAGAAAAACAGAATATAGAAATGCACAAAATACAAAAAAAAATTATAGCAATTCTAAACTTATTTAATTTACTTTAAATAAATCAGACGATTTCAGAGTGTTTATTACGTAAGAAAATAAATTAGCTTTGAATTTTTTTTCTCATTCTAGTGACACAATTTTGGAAACATGCATGTTGTAAAATGTTTTTATAAATATGTTTTCTTTTCCTACTTATTAAGGTTCAACTATTAATGGTTGATTAAGCGTAGCGACAGAATTTTTTTTTTTTTTTTTTTTTTTTTAGAAAAAAAAAACTTTAAAAATATTTCAGGCAAAACGAATCACGTTTAAATAAATAATAATTTGAAGTGATGAATTAAAATTCACAGATAAAATTCATGAAGAAATTATTGCAATCAGATTTATTCATTAAGATATCAAAATTAATTATAAAGAAATTTCGGAATTGAATTATAAATATTCTTAATGGCATCCTTAAAATCTTAACGATAAATTTGTGCATTTAAACCAATATTATTCTTCCAAAAATACTTAATAATTGTCATATATCTATACCATGAAAAGAAAAAAAGTTATTATTGTCACCAAAATTTATAATATGCACATTTCTACTCCTAACGAAAATATTATATCCAGTGTTAGTAATTTATTTTTTGTTTAATTCTTGCCTAAAAAAGCATTACGCATATATTTTTTTTTAATTTTATTATATGTATCTAAATTCATATTTATTTTATGTTTATAAATTAATTGTTCTGCATTTGATTTTCCTTTTTGCCAGTTAGAAATTTTTGAAATTGTTATGCATTTTTATGTTCTTGATAATGCATTTAAATACTTGATGCATCAGATGCGCCATCTAGAGATGAGTTTGGGAGAAAATAATTAAAATTAAAAAAAACTTTTTCATGTAAAAAAGTGCTTAAAAATGAATTTTAATTAAATTTATTAAATACTGGCTTTATTTACAAATATTTGCATTTCCATGCTAAAAAAATATATTTTTATTACGTTTATTAACATGTGTCTTGCTACTTTGTCTAAAACTATATATAAATTATCTTGCTGATGTTAGAATAATTTGTTCGAAATGAAAAAATCACTCATCAATCAAACGATATTTTTAAGTAGATACTTTATTTAATTTTACTTATTTCCTCTATTAATTGCTTCGAAATTATTGGTGGAAATATTGAAGTTATGATATAAAAGAAAGTTAAAACCCGTTAGAGGAAGAAGGAATTTGGGATTGATTTAAAAGATTCTTGTTCGTAGTGATAACTAATATTACATTTCATAAATTTTTGGAGGAATGATTTTTGTAATATAGTTTCATAAGAGACATTCTAATATTCTTTAGATATCATTTATTGGATATATAACAAAAAAATTATAGAAGGGAACATTCTTCAGTTTCTTTAATTTTTGGGGTGGGGAGGACATTTTTAATAATTTAGTTTCATTTGCTTAGAGCATAATTTATCTTGCACCTGTAATTGGATAGCTCTGAAGTGTTTTTTTTTTTTCGTGATATTGGATTTTATTCACTACTTTAATTTAAACACTTTTTGATAGAATGAATTTGTAAGCAATTTTTTTTAGATTCAAGATAATTTTAATGAAGTTTTTAAGCAGGTATGTATACGTGCCTATTATCCTCATCATCTGAACAAGTCATAAATTTGCATGTTACAAAATTGCGTTCATATACTTTGTTTTTAGGTATATAAAGTTTTCATTATCATTTATTTATGGAACTGGGAAATAAGTAAAAGAATAAAGCATGACTGAATAAAAAAATGCATTCCGAAACTAAAAAGTTATTTAAAAAATTTAATGAAACATTTTTAATACTAAATGCTTTAATGATTCATTTTTTCTCTCCCAATTGATAAAAAGTCTCAAAATATAGGAAAAATTTTACAAAAATAGCACATTTTTCTAGTAGTTATTCCAATGCTCACTGTTCCTAATTTTAATTTGCTCAATTTATTTATAAAGTATATCATAGAATTTTAAATTATGCTAATATAATTAAAATATTATATAATTTAAAATACTTCAATTATAATACTAATATTCTATATATTATATCTGTTTCCAATGTAATGGCTTCTAAACTAACAACGGAAAGTTTGCAGCCATTAATAATATGTTAAAAGCATTTTTACCGGCTTTTGATATCATGTTTCGCTCAAGGTTTAATACATTGTTTGGTTAAAATTTAAATTACAAGAAAAATATAAATAAAAAGGCTTGACATTGTGACATTCTTCATCCGCAACCTTTCTACACCTTTTCTTCCTGTTTTATAAATCTAACCTGTATAAATCATGCGGCTTAACCTAACTTTGGTCAACTTAACCTAATTCAGATGAAACGTGCTGGAAAATTAAACAAAACAAATTGTAACTAACTATTTTCTCAATATATTTCATATCTTAACTTTTCATATGGAGCTACAGATTCTTTTTTTTTTATCTCAATAAAATATTCAGGACATTACAGGTCTAATTGCAAATGTGTAACACGTTTAATAGTAACACTTGCTAATAGTAAATGATTGCATTAACCTTCCTTCCAATCAGCGTCGGTGATCTCAATAAAAACAATAAGTTAATTAAACAAATTTGTTTTAAAATAGTCACCCGAGGTTGCAGTATTTGCAGCTAGCTTGCTGTAAATATTGGTTATATTTAATTTCGAATTAATAGATATAATTTCATATGCATAATTCTGCCAGATTGCCTGATATTAACGAATTGTGTTGCTTAAAGCTTTATCTGCCACAGTTCATGCCAGATGTTCGGGCTATCTATTTAGTTAGATGCATTCTTCTTTGCTATCTTTTAACAACAGTAGAGAAGGGATCGTCTAATAAAACAGATGGTTTGGTACAATTAACTGCAGTACTATTGTTAACTGTAATGTACAAGCACGCAATGCGGTAATCGATGATATGTTAAGTTTTATTTATTGCTGCTAAAAATGTAAATATCTGATTCATCTATTCTTTAATTTTGCAATATTGTAATATTAGTTCTTTATAAATTTTTTAATAAAGTGCGTTTAAATTAAACATTGATCTTCACCACTTTTAACATTTATTTCATTCCAATATCAATATCTGAAAATTATTAAAATTTTATTCTTATACTTTTTTAGGATATGTATTTATTTATAAGGATGTTGACTGTAAAAGAAATTGTTTTGCGAACCTAATTTGCACGATCTTATGGCTTTTCCGGAAATCTGTTTTGGGGAAAACAAAATGCGCAATAGGATCGTTTTACAAAGCATACACAAACAGTTTGCAGTTTAATCGAATTATTTAATTCATTAAACCGTAAGGATGAAGGACTTAAGTGTATATATATTTTCAGCAATAGGGTTTTTGACAGCCTTTAGTTTAGTAAGTATTTTTATTTAGATTCATTCAAAATGTCTATATTGCTTCGGCTTTCTCAATACTGAATGTAATAATGTGTATATTATTATAGATTTTGATTTTTTTGTTTTCAAAGCGTTGTTTAAGGTATCCGACTACGTTGTTTAAGGTTTTGAAAAATTGGATTTAAAAAAAAAACTATTTATGGTTTTTCGATGTGTTGTGAATTATAAACAATATAAATACAAAAAAGACTATTTGAAAATAGAATATATTTTGAGATCTAAGAAAATTTGTTGTAAATTTTAACGAAATTTAACCAAAACGGTTAACACTCTACACAAAATTGTAATGCAGCAATCCTATTTTTCTTTGTACGCATGCTATAGAATGTAATAATGACTGATATTAACCAAAATTTATGAAAAGTTTTGAGATGTAAAGAAGTTATGGGCAAAAATATTCGTACATATGCATTTTTTTATAAATTCACAGCTTGATTTTTCTAAAACCAGTTTATTAATGAAAAAGTATGTCACCAAGAATAAAACTTTTGGTTCATTTCATCGCACATGTCATTTAAAACACATGCTGAAACTTTTATCTAAATACCTCTAATAGTTTTTGAGATATCATGTTAACGGTGGATAATTTTAAAGAAAATTAAAGTTTTGAGAAAGTTGAAGACAAATTTTAGCTGAAAAATATTATTTGTTTAAAATTCTCCTGGGTGATATATTAGGCTTTCCTTTTCCTAGAAAAGGTAAACTATTTTGAAAATATAAAAATCTGAACTACAAGAAATAATAATTTACCAATGTGGTCGATAACCAGTGTTTTTAATGTAGTCAGATACCTTAAATTTGAGAGTAAAAATATTTAAAAATTTTTGCAAAGCCAATGTAAAAAAATGATTAAATTATTGGATATTACATTAATGGGCAAACAAATTTAAATTTTTTAAAAATGAAATTTTAGTTTACGAAAAATGTTGGGAAACCTTTAATCTACTAGCTAGCTAATGCCAACTTCAAGATACGTCAATAAATAACTTTTTCAAAAATCATGTGTGATATAAAAATTAAATTTTATGAGAATTTTATAATAAAGAAAATTTTATCTTTGTTCTTTTGGATTATTAAAAATAACAGAAATATTATACCACGAATCATAATTCTGGTCTGAAAGACGTACATTCAGAATTCTAACAATAGTTTTATAACCTTCATAAAAAGTATTTGAAACTTAAGCATTGTTTTCAACCATTTGATGGTTATTTTTATTCTAAAATGATATTTTTATTCTATCCAAAACTTTGTAATTTAAAGTTGGATGCAATAATATGGGTATAATGGCAAGCAAGACTTGAAAATTTTTATAGTATACTTGATAATTTCACGAAGTTAAATTTGTTATACGATATTTAATAATCAAACTTTTGATAATTTAATTAAAATGTTCGTTTCCCATTTTCAAACCTTTTTGCCAAATAGTCATAGATCAAACACTTAAAGAGAAAAATAATTTATTATTAATACCTCTTCGTGATACTATTTAAATTGACTTTCAATTGTAGTTACGCGTAGGCACATTGATTTCAGATTGGGAGGGTACAGAAAAGTATGTTTTTGTCTGTATAATATACGCTTAAATAAAAACTTCACTTTTTATAGTAAAAAAATTAAATCAATGAAATAAGTGAAAATTGAGATAATCTTCAGAAGTTACTGAACAACTATAATTTTATTACAGCTGAGTTTTCTGTTAGAAGTTACGTTAATAAAAGTTAATTTAAAAAAATTGTAGCTGTACTTGCAATTATGATTTAAACTGAAACTCAAAACTATATAGATATTTTTAAAGTATCGTAAGATTTAAAGGGAAAATTATTGATGATAAAATTTTTTGAATATACTGAGTCTAAAATTTATAAAACACTTTAACAAGTTAAGAAATCTTAAATTCAATAATTCAAATTTCCGATTCTTCAAATTTTATTCACGGTCTTTTCATGTATGTAAATTTTATGTTCGTAAAAAACGGAATATTAGATAATATTTTTCACTTGCAATATTTTTCACTCAATGAACAAGAATTCTTATTTTCAGTACAGTTTTGTGTTGCGATTCAAATATAATTTATGAAATACGCAGCTACGAACTGCAGTTGATAGTTTTTTTATTCGTTTGATTTGAAAATTAAAAAAATGTATCAAAATGGTTAAGAGAAGGGATTAAAATATTAAAAATTAGCTTCTATTAGTATACTAAGAAGTAAAAAAAAATTACTATAAAAGCTGAATATTCCAACAGAATTGTAAAAGCGAAAGAAGCTGTTACAAATACTTCAAATAAACTAAATTGTAATGATGTATGATAATTTTGGTGGCATTATTGATCTGATAGATAGCTCAACTTAATTTTCATTTCATAATTCATTCTCATTCATCATTTATTATTTCATTCTGTCTACCTTTATGCTGATATGTCCTGATGAACTTTTTGTAAATAATTCATCTGTATATTAGTATTTTGAAAATGTATTTATTATTTTTTTTTATAAATGATCAAATTATATACATATACAAGTCTAACATTAAATATACATATATCCATGGTAGTTATCAAACAATACATGGTAAATATCTCTCAGTACTTGATATGATATTACAGCTTCTGATTTGCTAAAAAATTGTTTAAATGTTTTTTAAATTTCACCATTATACAGAAATTATATCCAATATTTTTTAAATATTTTAGTGTTATAACTATTTCGTAATTCTGACATCAAACTTTTTCCTCAATTTTACAATCATAATTCAACACACATATGGAATCTAAATTCAATTAAAATTAATTGAAAAATAAGTTCTGAAAAATATATAAATGTATTGCCATCAGCTCTGTTAAATTTAAATTTGAACAAAAAAAAATTCAAAACATGAAAGAACACAGATTCGATAAAAACATACAAAATTATTTCAAAAATTCAGATTTGGCATTTTATTTCCTGGCTTTATGTTTTATCCTTCGAATTCTACAGTTAGTTACTTCCAGTAATTCCATCTTAACCTGACAGAAATTTAAAATGTCGAATTATTTTTTACCATTAGTCTAAAAGCAATTTGATATTATCATAAAAAGAAACCTTACTTGCAGAAGTAAAAAGAGTCGCTATGATTAATCCTGCAGAATCTTACACATCACTCTGAGGAACTGCTGGAAACTTATGCATTTTTTTCTTCTTATATTTTTACCCAATGCGTCAACTCACCCGTTACTAGTTCACAGTTAAGTTGAAGCATTTACCATTGTCTAGGAAAGGTAAGAAAAGACATAAATTTGTTAGAGCATGTCATCTTCATGCTATTATGGTGGGACTTTTTTTATTTCTATATCATAATAAAAATCCTGATCCATCTGTCTGTTTTTTTTTCTCAGTTACGAATCGTGGTGTAATGGAACTGGTGCGTTAGAAAATCTCCATAAAAATGTTTTTCATTTGTTGCACAAATGTATGCTGATATAATAGTTTTTTATATCCTCGTATCCGAAGAAAACTCAGCTGTCATCAAAAAATTTGACCTTTGAGAGTTTGGAAAACGGGCACGTGCAATGCTCAGTAGTGGATAGAATATTGCGACTTTTTGCTAATATCGGTATTAATTCTAATGTTAACTCAACCAATAGAAGTGTTCTTTCCAAATTTTATTTTCGATGTGCGGCTCATGAGAGTTTTGTTTCAAAACCGATTATTGAAACAAAATTTTGCATAGAACTGGAATTAAAAAACGATTATATAACAATTGACTTTAATTAAGCTATTACGTTTTTCATTTGTCACCTTTACATGATTGTAAAAGTAAAGACTGAGAAATGTCGAACACATTGACAAATTTTATTGGAATTTTGGTCAAAAAATATATAGATTAAATGATACCAAATTTCAGTTATCATTACATTTTTTAGTTGTCTCAATCACATATGATTGCCAAAGAACAGGTTTACAGACTTTGAACACTTTGACAGGTTTTGTTTGAAATTCTGTCAGAATATTATATATTTTAGATGTTAAACTTGATACAAAATTTCAACTAGATTATTGCGTTTTTGAGTAGACACAATTACATGATTACGAAAGAACAGGCTGACAGACTTGAACACTTGAGCAGATTTTGTTCGAAATTCGGTCAAAAAAGTATATATTTTTGATACGTTACCTGTTACCAAATTTCAATTAGCTAATTTGTTGCATTTTTGAATTGTCTCATTTATAAGATTTCAAAAGTATAGGCTGACAGATATTGAACATTTTGATACTTTCACACAAAAATCAATTTTAAATGTGTAATTTTAGATGACGAACCTTTTAGCAAATTACATTTACCTAAGATGTTGCGTTTTTGAATAATTGTATGTATTTGCATGCGAAAATGACACCAACAGAAGATCAACTCCATGACATAATGTTTCCCAATTTTGATATTGTAGCTGTTACATAACTCTGCCTGATAGGCTATCCCATATGCCCATCCCATAATGCATTGCCAGTGTAATAAGAATGAGATGTGATACTGTACTGCTAAGCTGCGAGCGTGAATGTCTCGTCTTTGTATTTGTTCAGTGTGTGAACATGGTTATTAAAGAAATGTTCTTGAAAACATAAGTCCTGTTGCTTCCTGCACGGAACATAATTATATACATTCCCCCACAATATATATTTAAATACTGAATCTATACTAAATGTGTGTATCAAATTATATCTATTTAGATTTTTCCATTTTTTGTTATAATATAAATATGTACTCGAACATGCGCTCTCCATCTACCTGTGTGGATTTCTTTCAGATTTTGAAATAATCTACAATTTGGTGTTAAAAGAGTATCATCTATCTAATTCAAAATATTTTAGTTATCGAGTTCTTAGATAAAAAGACATAATTCGGAATCAGAGAAATGTAAAGATTCATTAAAATCGGGAGTCAGAATTTCTTGACAGTTACAGTACTTTCCTTTTGTGCGTTTTACATACGTGAAGTTGAATGAGTTGTGTTGAATTACAAAAGTAAGAATAAAAGCTGTAACAACTGGTCCATTGGATTTGTTAATAATGTTTCCTGTGTTTGAGAAAATCTGCTTTCAATTGCATTTCACAGTTGATTTCAAAATGATAAATTTACTTTTTATATGTATAATTATTGAATTGAAGAAGCCGAATCTTTAGCTGTATGTGGATTTTAATATTATTCAATAGGACGAGTTTTCTCAAAATAGTTAAGGTTTCGACCAGGAATTTCAGAATTCCATTTGTTGAGAAATTGGGCCATTACTAAACACATCAGCCTATTTCATAACATTTATGAATTTTTTTTCTAACTTCTCTCTTGATTTGGAACCAATGTGTATTAAACCATTCTATAAAACCAGGACATGAAAGCATGCTGTAGTAACACGAAGACAATCTGTGCATAGAAATTAACAACATGAGTAACCAGGTTTGTAGCATAGAATAGCTCCAGTCAGTATTTTCTATGTTGTGCACTGCTCAGACTGTTTCCAAAATTGCCTTTGAATCAGACGATCCGATTCACAAGTAAAATGTCAAACTAGAAGTCTTTTAATTTCATTCTTCTTTCTTTTCTTTTGACTTCATTTATTTCACTTCGATTTCATCAACTTCACATTCGGTGAAAAAACTTCTACCCGTTCCAACCTTTTTTTGAATTTGTCTACTGTTATTGTAAACATATCTTTCGGTTTCCAAATGTAGTTGCTGAACCACTCACTTATCTTGAAATTACAACATAGGTAAGACCACATTCATGTAACACAATAATCTTAGTCCTCTTCCTAGGTGTTCAATCTTTTATTTTATTTGATGGCATTGATTCTTGACTAAGTATTGGAAATACTCACAAAAACTCCTAATAAATATCAAAAAGTTTAACAAAATTCTTAACTTGTAATTTGATGACATAAAATAATCTTGCTTCTAAAGAAAAAAGCACATTAAAGATTTGTTCAAATTTTAAACACGATGGCAGCTTCTGCTTGTAGTTAGTAACATTTTATTGAGTCTAAGAACAAGAAAGGGATTTATCAGAAAAGTTAGAAATTACAAGCCTTTGATAACTGTTTTTGTTATTCAGAATAAAGTAAGAATAACTTTTTTGTATTGCAAATATTTGAATTTTGCTTTTTGTATGGAAATTAGCATGAAATTAAATTGAAATGATATGTAAAAGTTTGCGTTTTGTGAAATGTAATATTTTCAATAAGCATACAACATTAGATAACATAAAGATTTTCAAAAGTTTCCACAATGTTGGCTGCCATTGTACATATTATTCTGGCGATTTTCAAGCGCTTCTGAAATTTTCTATGCACTCGTTGAATAGTCTATTCCAACTGACAGGAAAAAGCATAAAGCGGGAAAAATATGTAACGGATATTTCATTGATTTAAAATATTAAGCTGACTGTCAAGAACGGATCTCTAAGTTTACATTGGACATGTTATTGAATAAATGTAGGAAAGTGGTGTTGGAACAACAACTTTTACCATCTAATTAAAAAGCTGTTGATCTGAGAGGAAATGTTTACACTAAAAAGCTGTAGATATTGAAAAGATTTTAAAACTGATCCTGTTCAAATATGATTATGGTCACATCAGATCATGCTCCAGTTAAATCAGGAGTAAATTTTTTTCAAATGTAAACTAGAAAAAAATATTTCTCATTTTCTTTTTTTTAATTGAAGAAAATTTCAGTAATATCACTCTAATACATCTTTCATCGTGGTAATTATTAAGCGTTAATTTATTTTTTGAGAACGGACAACCTGCATGAACATTAGAATGAACACGAATAATAGAACAACGTATTTTCACTGTTGAAGAATATTTCATAAATAATAAAGGCCCGGAATCACAGTTTGAAAACTTGAGAATCTGCACCTCTGTCGTGTGATGTAACGCCATTGAATTTCTTTTTATGGTGTTATTGAACATAAAGGTCTATGATAGCAAAGACGCGCATTGAAGGAGGAAATTCAACACTGCAAAAGCGAAAATCAGTCACCTCACAACTGAATAAAAACATAGCAATTTAAAGGAAAAAACTTTGGTTTCTAATTACTTCAAATATTACGATAAGACGTTATTATATCGTGTAAATCCCATTTCTACAAACCCTAAACTACCAACTGACAAATTTTTAATAGGATTTCCAACACTTTACAGCACGAATGGTGGTAAATTCATATCTAGCTTTAATCTTAGGATACCCCTTAAATGATGTTTGATTTCAGCGAACATTGAGTGAATCAAACGATCATAAGATTTTTTATTATGTTTAATAAATTACACAAACTCACCATTCTGTAGAATTTAATTCATTAAAATATTATTCCTGCTAATTCATTTATTTCATTCAAAATCATAATATTGCCGCATTGAAATGAAACAGTGCTGAGTCTACATAGATGAATCGTTATGACGCTGGACTCATAGTCAGGAGATCATGTGTTCGAATCTCAGCAGACTTAAAATTTGTTCAAGTATTTTTCTGTAATTTGTTTTCCCTTTATTTCGTGTTCCAGAAGATTCTGGACCTTTCTTTAAATTACCAGATAAGTGCTCTGGACTTTTCTTACTGTCTCCAGAAAGGTATTCGGGAACTTTCTCTACTTGTATAAAAGCTGAAGATATCTCAGTCACAGTGTTCTTACTTCAGAGTTGAGTTAATAAATTGATTTAACTCTACTTACTGTGTCTTCTTGAGTTCTATTTTTGTGACAATATATTTTGTTTAATATCAGCTTAGAATTAATAAATTACAAATTGTATTTCAGATGTACGCTGAGAAGAATGGTAATGAAGAAGGAAGTGCCATAATTTCACAGTTCCAGTATGAGCAGAACAACAAGGGGTTGAATGAAAAGAGGAATGATCCACCAATTTTTCGAAGGAAACTGTTAAATGTTCCATCTGAAAACAAAATCGCAGAAGTAGAGAATTGTGATGATGCCCATTTTTGCCAAATCAAATTAAACGGCAGTTTTGGGACTATTGACAAGGACTATAAAAATAACAGCAGCAAATCAAAAATTTCCTTCCGAATCTCTAAGAATGAAACTGAAAAACTTTTCAGAAAAGCAGCCGATATCGATAGAGGAAGGTATGTTAGAGCAGTCACGAAACCTTGTAAGAAGCGAAATAATAAAAGAAAAACTAAACCCTCAAACTATGATGAGACCTTAAATAATTATGACGTGAATGGTAAACATCAAGATCCTGATTTGGAGAACGATGACGATCAATATGCTGATTTCGGGGATGATGATGATCAAGATACTGATTTGGGGGATAATGACGATCAAGATACTAATTTGAGGGATGATGACGATCAAGATGCTGATTTCTTGAATGATGATGATCAAGATACTGATTTGGGGGATGATGAGCAAGATGCCAAAGACGTCTTTGATGAAGACGATGACAATGACAAAGTCCTTGATGATCATGGTGACCCTGATGATTTGGATATTGATGATTATAATGAAAATGAACCTTCTAATATGCATAGTAAAAGGAAAAAAGGCAAAGGAAAAAGAGGCAAAGGTAAAAAAGGCAAAGGAAAAAAACCCCGAAAAAACTATAATATCGATAATCAAGATAATTACAACTTCTATAACTCAGATAACGATGAAGATCATAAAAATGAAAATTACGATAACCTTTTCAATAATGACAGAAATAATGACAATATTCATGACAATGACCACGGTGTAAGTAAAGTTCCAGAGGATGACGAGTATGACGAGGATGATAATGGTATAGGTGATGTTCCAGAAGATGCTGATTACGATTATGGAGGGGTTAAAACAAGTGGTAAGCCAGAAACGGTATATGATTATGATCATTATGATTATCATTATGATCACACAGAAGACGGGCAAAGGAAAGATGAAACAGAATATGATGACAACAAAGGCATCTACCGGTCTAAACGTACTGAAATACCAGGCGGCCTCGGAAAATATTTCGTTTACGTGAATTGCACTTCTTGCAAAATTAAGAGTCAACTTGTTGTGTTGGCAGGAAATAAAACAAGCAAGCCATCAGAGATTAAGAAAATAACCACTAAAACTACCAAAAGAATAAGAGCGGTAACAAGAGAAAATGTGGATACGGGCTTCTAAGGAATAGAAATTTTCGATTTGATTATTACAAAACATGATTTTTATTTGTCAGTAGATAATTAAAAAGCTGTTTAAGTATTGCTTATTTGTGTTTAACTGCTATCTGGATAAGTGTCTATTGTTTTAAATTGCTAATTTCCACAAAATACATTTTTTTTCCTTCAAGATATGCCCAAAACAATATTACTACTTTATCTTAACCCCTTACGTACCAGACGGCGTTCTCTAGCGCACGCGAAAATCCCAGATTTCTGAGGGGATACTGACCTTGACGTTACGAAGCTGTTAAGTGTGCTACAGTGTTGAAAAAAAACTAATGACAATACACTCATGTAATGCATGTAAAAAAGCTTTTTGTTCCAAGGAACATTTCGAGAAATTTCACAAAGATTTGTAATTTTAATTTTCCTATTTTTTTTAATTTTTGTAACACAGACATTTTGCAAACCCCCCCCCCCTCCTCCTCTTGTTTCCACCCTTCAGTTAACTGCAGACAAAATGAATCCAAAATGTTTTTATTCAATCCCAATAAAAGAAAATCTACCTTATGATGTTTCCTGTACTGGTTACTCTGGTTCTACATCTAAAGAAGCCATGTATCCACATGAGGTTACAATGGGATTTTGCCCTATACACAGCATGTATCCACTAGTGGTTACATGGTACTCAAGGGGTTAATTCCTTCTTCAAAGCCTACTATATTTCCTAAATAATCTAGATATTTAAAATGATTAATAACCAATGATTTTATGAGATCACACAACTACTGAGCCGATTTCACTAATTTTATTTCATTTGGAAGCTTATAAGCCAATGATTGCCTGTTTCTCAACACCTGCACTTTTTCAAGGGAAAATAATCCTTAAAAAATTACTTAATATATACTCTAGGAGGAATAAACAGAAGACAGAGTCTTAAGCCTGAATTACTGTTTCGGTTCTTCCAATATTTGTTCCATTCGAAAAGTTATGACATTTAGATTCATCATTAATGCTTTCAACTTGAATCACAAAATAGAAATATGGTGAAAATAATGATTTTATAGATCAAATCCATTTATAGTAAAGTTTAATTTAGAAAAACTTAAAATGAAGCTTTTCGAAACATATTTCAGAAACTTAAAAAAAAATTATTAGTTAAATTTTTTAATTCTAAAATTGTTACATTCACTTATTTCTTTCTGTTTCCCAAAAATGCACTGTTATTTTTTAAGAATACGATTTAAATATTAATTGTTAAATAGAATTTGGCTGCAAAGTTTTCCTCTGATTACAAAAAGTTATTGTAAAATAAACTATTGTAATTAGTTCAATGCGGCTCCGATACAGTGTTAAAAAGTTTTTAATTTTTTTAATTTATTTATTACCATTGCTAAGAAGATTTGCTAAGACGTCATAATTTTTTTTAACAAAACATATCAATAAATTTCAATACGGTCATTCTCTCTTGCTCGAATAATGTCAATGATATTCCATTCTCACTAAATACTATCAACCATTTTGTCTATCACTTTAGAAGCAACAACTTTTTTACCAATTCTCAGGGCACCATTATCTTCAAATGATATTCCAAACCAATTTGCTTTTTACATAACTGAACAACTATGGCATTTGAATTCGTAAAATCAAAGAACATTGCTTTCCACATAACTGAACAACTACGGCATTTGAATTTGTAGAATCAAAGAACATTGCTTTCTACATAACTGAACAACTATGGCATTTGAATTCGTAAAACCAAAGAACACTGTCAACTTTTTTCCTTCGTTGACACCATTTTTATTATAATCGAGTACAAAATTATTATTCCGGCATTAGTTGTATTATTTGGAATTTAAAAAAAAATTAGTTGCAAATCAATGCTAAAATATTGTAAATATTTTATAATTACATTCAATCTTCTTGTTTAGTTTAGTGTAAGAAATTTTAGAATTTCATCCTAAGATCTAATTATTGAAAAAGGAATTAAGCAAGAAAAAAAATGCAGTACTTTATTTTAAATCTAAATGATCAACTTAAACCAAAATAGTAAACAGCAACAAAATTCTATTTAGTTTTATCAATCAAATAAAAATAAATTCTTTGATTAATGTAGTCAAAAAATTATAAGGTAGTTCTAAAATCTTTCCCTGTATACAAAATATTATTATATGCAAGAACTATTCATAATAATATTGTAAAACCTTTGTTCCATTATTTTTAATCTTCAGGGGTTTTTTTTTCAGTACTGTTTTAAACACTTTATACTATTCTATTCAAAGTGCCAGGAATTTTTCTAATTTCCTGCTTGCATCTCTATACATCTACTTACATCGCTAAAAAGAGAAGCAGTGTTTAAAAATGAGCTCACTATTTGATTTTATATTAAGGTTTTAATTGAAAGTGCCAAAAAATATTTTATATTTTATAAGAAACATGTCTTATAGTGAAACCTACTAAAAACGGCAAAAAAATAATAAAAAAAAAAAGACAATGAAGGTAAAGCCAGTATGAAATATTATGAAATGAAATATTAATAGTAGCAATGAAAAGAATTTGAAATTTCGTTTCAACAATTAAATATACATTGAATATTCTTTTGAAAAAATTGCAAAAATTGTTTTGGAACAAAATTTGTTTTAACCTTCCAGCGGGAGCGGCCATCATACCAACATGAAAGGTCGCGCGTATTTCCCACATACGCTATAGTAAATTGTAAATTTTCAAAAGCGTAACTATTAAAATTATATTGTAAATAGCTTAGGACTAATAACTACAGTTACTTGAAACATTTTTTATTTAAAAAGAAGCGAAAACAATATAAACATAGATTACAATAACAATATAAAATAACCACAGGTTAACTGAATTGATTTAAAAATAATATAAATGAAATTGTCGATATTTGACAGAACAATTTTCATATAAAATATAGAAGTGAAAAAATACAGAATTTATGTATAAAAAGCAAAAAGTAATTGAAAGTTAGATACGAAAAGGAAGAAAATAGTTTCATTGTTATTTCATTGCAGCGTTGCAATTTAAGCAAATGTGTTTAGTGTGCTTCAAACATATAAATTTCTGTCTAATCTCACAACCGAACCTCGTGATTCTACTCTACTTTTCTTTTTGGAAAGGTTTTTTCCCTGACGTCACATCTTCCACTTCTTCAATACCTAGTCTGGCTTTTCTCTTTAGCGTCTTTAATTTTAGCTCACTTTTTAGAAATGTGGGTGCTTTTCTTTCAACATTTTCCTTCATGAGTGCATTTGCCAGCTGTCGCCAATCTAAAACTATACGGATTTATTTGTAAAATCATACAAAATCAGATGCGACAAAAACTTACATGAACGGTCGCACGTATCTCTAAAATACAAATATTTGATAGGAAGATAGCTATTAACGCCACAAACTTACGATGACAACTGAAAGTAGGTCAAAGGGAGGGGGACAAATAGCCAAAGACAGGCGTTCCCAGTGCCACCAGATCTGTAAGTATAAAACGAAATTCATCTCTGGTGTATCTCTCACATACGCGCTCCCGCTGGAAGGTTAATAGAAAAGATCATTCTTTCGGATATCTTAGGTGAGGCAAAAATTATTTTCTTGATATATTATTATTAGAATTGATTAAGGGAAAGAAATAATTTCATCTAGCTTTTTATTAATTGATTCTGAGTGCTTAACCATTAACAACACTGCCACTATATCGACAGCTCCCCACATACTCAAAAAAGGATACACCGTCCAATCATTATACATACTAGAAAATCTAGTATATAATATATTATTATTATTATATTGCTTATGATACTCTTGATATATTATTATTGGAATAGATTTAGGGAAACAAATCATTTCATCTAGCTTTTTATTAATTGATTCTGAGTTGTTATCACTAACGCTACTGCCATTATATAGACAACTCCACACATATTCAAAACAGGATACACTAAGACAATTGAATTTGTGGGACTGTTAATGATTAACATTAATCTAGCGAGAACTACTAATATTCTACGCATATAAAACAAGATATCGAATTGAACATTTATTTATCAATGCTAGTATGGGAGTTATATTGATGAAATCAACATAAAAGGGTTTCTCAAAAAATGCATTTTATAGTAAAATGAATTACAAAATCAAATAAATTTCCTGCTTGTGGCAACATTAAGAATATTTTTGTTTCTCTCAAAAGATCTCAAAAATTTCAAATTTGTACCATTTCATGTAAAAATAATTTCAGGTATTGTAGAATTTTGCAAAGAATTTTTTAATTAAATGAAACATATCTTCAAGTAAAAATACTTTTTGCTTTATTAATATATCAGTTTTTTCAAAATTTCAGATTTCAGATATGTAAGGAAATTTGTTGTAACAAACCTATGTGATTATGAAAATTATATAAATTTTTAATACAAAAATAAAAACAATTGTAGATACGTAATAAAACAGATAGAAATATAACAAATAAAACTAGAAAAATATAAATCTAAAACAAAGCAAATTCTTTTAAAAAATAAGAGTTATTATCAAAAAAGAGAATACTACTTAAATTAAAATTATCGTATCTCAAAATTCTAGCGAGAATTTTTGCATCAGTAAATGTCGTCCTAAACAAAATATTCTATAAGAATCAGATATACTAAATATGATACGTACATTAACTTGTAAAAGAACTATCCTCGCCTTATCGAAGCATTCGAGGTTAACTGGATGATCAGATCATGACGAAAATAAATCAGGCATTGAGATAAATGAAAATTGGAAATCATTTAGAGGCAGGTCATATTGCCGCACTGAAAAGAAAAAAAAAGTGGATCTCCATAACTTAATGGTTATAACACTGGTCTCGTAGTACAGATTTCGTAAGTTCGAATTTCCGTAGATTAAAATTTTGTGTACTCATTTTTCCTTGCTTTTGTTTCTCATTTATTTGGTGTTCCAGAAGTTTCTGAACCTTTCTTTAGTTTACCAGAAAGTGCTCTGGATTTTTCAGTATTCTGGAAATATATTTCTACTAAAAGCCGAAAATCTCTGAGTCACAGTATTCTGAGTTCAGAGTTCAGTTAATAAATTGGTTAAGCTCTACTTCTAATGTGTTTTTTAGTTTTATACTAAAGTACCTACTGACAATATGTCCACTATTCACGAAGGGTAAGATCTTACATTACCTTAGAAAGCATTATTATTATATCCACTGGGAAAGAATAAACTGCTTACTTAAATGGCTTTTTTTCATCCCCATTTCTCTTTTCCATTTCTTCTTAAGATAAGAAAGTTTTTCCCAGCAATCTTCTTAGAACTTGCATTATAACACCAACCAATATTTCCCACAAACTTTTCCACGAGGAGGAGGAAGGGGAATTAAAAAGCCATTTTATTCTTCTTGTTCTGCTAAACTGAGCTATTTCAGTTCAATTCATTAATTTCAAATAATTATAATCACCAATAAAATTATTCTCATTGTCACAATATACAATGGACAGTCTTCCTTTTTTTGCGATGAATCTGCAAATTTTTTTTAGAAAAACTTCAATTGTTAACGAGGTAAGAGCTTTAAATATAACACATGTATAGATGCAAATCCAAGCTTTACTCTCACCTTTTCAATGCAGCGGTCTAGCTAAATCAAAACCGATGATCTCTAACACTGAGGCATTTTTAATTCTATTTTCAAGAAGTGCAAACGAGGGAGTTGTCATATTTCTTTTTGCGGGCTTTAATCAAACGACACATTTCGATAAAGCTGATTGAAAAGTTGTTCTAGCATTCAAAATCCAATAATGTTCTCGTAAAATATTCAGTCAAATTTGAACTCCAACATGAGAATTATTTTTGTGTTCAATGATTATCAATCTCTCGATAGCTTAATGATGAGGTAGTAAAATAATAGGAATTTTGAAATAATCTGAATCCTTTCGAAATGTTAATTTTGTCTTCACTCTAAGGACTCCTTTCTCATCTACGCATGCTGACAAAGAATTCAACTCCTTTCTGTTGACTTTATGAATAAGGCATTTATCCTGTATTATTTTTACAATCTGTAATTCTGTTTCTCCTTTTTTTATAATATAATAATTTTGAAATGATGCGAGAAGTAGGATTCTTACAGTTGAAAATGAACCTGTTGAAATCATCGAAGAAACCATTCTCAATATTCTATCATTACTTGAAACATAATAATAGTACCAACCTGAAATATGTCTACTAATTATATTATTGTCTCTTTTATTAAGCTCATTGTTTTCATTTTGATTAAAAGGACACACGAACGGAGAGGTTGTTAGAGTTGAGTTTGTTAGGAAGATGTTTCCATAGGTTTGGATCAGTCAGGGTTCTTTTTTTTTATAGTTAAGATTCAGGATAGTTATAAAACTTTGTTTGTAACTTTCCATTCGGAATATTAACTCTTGAATATAGTCGCTGTGTCAACTCAATGAATATTAAATATGATGCAGTAAATCTTTTAGCGTTTTTAGACATTCAATTGATTTGTAATTTTCAGCAGGTATCGGGTCCTTATGGGTAGTAGTAGGTTTATAAAAATATATCATTTTGTTAAAAAATTAGCAGAACATTCACATATTCATTTCTTATGCTTCTGCCTAATGAAACAGAATTTTAAGAACTTATATCATGACAAAAATCACTATTATATTAGAACAGTTACTGGTGTATAGGTGTAAACTTTTTTAAAAGAAAGTAAAAATATATGACTTAATAGTACTTAATAAAATTTCAAAGCACAGACAAGTAAGTATATATATTTTTAAAAACTTAAAAAAAACCTGTATATAATATTTTTTCAATGAAAAATAATGGTACCCCTAAAATATTAACAGTTTAATATTGAAAAAATTATATTTACAACTTTTGTTTTCAATTCATACATGTTTGAAAATGTTTACATAAAAATACGTTTTTCATAAAAATTAAATGATATCATATTTATTTGTGGATGCCTATAGTCTTTCAGCAAATAATATTTTCAGTCTCAATCTGTCACTTTCATATAATTATTTAATTGGTTCATTGTGTAAAATATTTTTAAGAAAATGAACAAAAAGAAGAAAGGGGGAAAAGAAAGAAAATTTTTTGAAAAAATTCTGATCGCGCAATCATTGAAGAGTGAAAATGCATAGGGAGGGAATTCATTCGCTGAATAATTAATTCTGTTATTCGATATCTCTTTTTTTTATTTATTGCAAGAGGATAATTCGGCAAAATTCTTTTCAGGATTCTAAAAATTTCCTCATTTTTGGAGTTTTATTCTGTTTCCAATTCTAGAAGCAACGGCATCTACTTGTTTTCTTATATTTCTTTTAAACGAAGTAATTAATATTGTAGATGCAATTAATGATATAAAATTATGTTTTTAAAATGTATCAACTCATATCTCTCCATTTATTTTATTTTTAAAAATATTAAGTGTTCAGTTAAATTATTTGCTAATTTTCTTAGATATTTATTTAGTCACTTTATAGAAATTTCCTCTTCAGGGAATAGAGAGTAGATATTGTGATAAATACTTCGGTATTTTGAAACGATGTAAATTGAATGAAATGCAGTCTTAACTGGAAAGCCCTCTATAAGCATTTACATGGCCACACTTGTTCTCAGAATTATGTATATACGTATAAATAAATCTTTGCATAAAGTCTTTGCTTGCTTGCCAATATTCGTCGTCTTTAAGGATTTTTTTAAAGAATTGTTGAAACGTTGGAAATTTTATAGATAGCAACCATATTTTTCAAGCACAATTAGCGCGATATGTTAAACTACATCATTATCGAAAACATGTTTGGAACCATTGGGGGGGGGGGGGAAGCCTCTGAAAAGTTTTTTCACTTCACTTCCTTCATTCTGGAAAACAAGCCTCATTATGGAAAAGAAAGAAACTTGAAATAATTATTCTGGATTCAAATCATACGAAACAAAAAGTCTAGCCAATTGTTTACTTATTTAAATTTTCCAGTTATTAGCCTCCTCTCACTTTGTTCAGTTGTGGGTGGATTTTGTTAATTCTCAAAATAAAAGAGGAATACCGAGACTTTTTATAATGACACAAATATGTTACCTGCAAAAATTTATTGGCTTAAAATGGCTTCTGGAGAAACTTCTTTCTTTTTCTTTTGACTTTTATGGTTATAAGCAATTAATACAATTATTACAATATTTGTTTTAATAGCTAGTGGCTTTTATTTGATGTTCAGAACTGAAATGAAGTGCATGTCTCTTGTGGAATGTTTTGTTTACAATTTATAGTCAATGTGCTTTAATTCTCGGTAAAGTCCTGTGAAATTATTTAAAGAAAATATAACTGCTTAATGAAATCAATCGGTGCTTCTAAATAATTTACAATATGGTGTTTTCGAATTTTTCGCCACGACTCTTAATAAATATATCAAAGTTTCTTTCCGGAAGGACTAAACTTATTAATAAATATCGATTCGTGCAGTGGAACTCTCCTATCTACTCATCTGCCGGTGAAACATTTAAAAGTCACGAAGCAAGCAAGTTTCAAAGAACAATTAGACATTTTAGTTCAAACATTGGTAAATGCTCAATTTTAAGCTATTATATAAGATGCTCTTCAACAACAACTGCTTTCTTGAAAAAATTGAATCAGTGGCTTATTATTTAAAAAATAAATTGATAAAGAGTTTAGAAAAATACACAATTTTCAAATTACTTTATAGTTAACTGTATTTAATTTTATATGCATTTTCTGCGTTAATATTCAATATATTGTTTTTCATTTTATAAAATTAAATGCAGACATTAATGAAAGTTAATTAAGCATATCTTAAAAATTATTCTCTCCTTTCCATATTTTGGAATTTGAAGTAAATATTCTCATTAAACTTAAATTCTTGCAATCAATCGGTCATATACAATTTTATTTCTTAATAGTTAATCTTTTACATTCCTAAAGTTATTAATAATGCATTAAATACTGCTTGTTATTTATTTTTATAGTGAGTTTAAATATGACTCAATTTGTGCCAATTTATTAAAAAAAATCTTAAAAATGATAACCAATGTTATTTTTAAGTTATATCAAACTTCTTAACTATTTGCTAGTTTTCAAAAGACAAATCAGAGATCTGTGGCAATTTTTGTTGAAATCATTTTAGTAAATATTTTTCTATTTGTAATTTTAGATTTTAAAAAATCCTCAAATGTATGATTTTATTTTTTTAAAACTGATATTTGAAGAGAATTTGTATTATAAGCATGGAATTATCTACTTTTATTGATAAAAATTTATTTTAAAACAACAAAAACTAATTCTACCTATTCTTTAATAATAGATTATAAAAATGGCACAATTCAGTCTTAACAGCAAGTAAAAAGTACCAATATATATATATATATTTGCCAAATTATAAAAATATATTCAAAATGCAAATCACATGCTATATAATTATGTTAAAATTAACCAAATTGGGGACATTTTTTCTGGATGCTTTTAACTCCATTACAACTGACAAGTACCATAAAAATATTATTTTTCCAGTTTTGCGAATGTATATTCAATTTTGTTTTGGTTGTATTTGGTAGCCCATATTTCATATAATTTGAATATTTTTGTTTTTAGTTATTGAAGTTAATATTTTTTCATGTTTTTAGAAATGAAACTTTGAATCTTGCTTCTAATTTCATATTTTATTATCCTTTGTGTGAAAACTTTCTGCTTATTTTAGTAGAATATAATTATTTAGAAAATACTAAAAGGAAAATTGAAAGCTTAAAAAAAGAAACAATTTGTCATTGCTGCTTGTTTTCCTCATTATCCAAACTACAAATTAGTACATTCATGAAGTATCTTCAGTTTGATTATCAATAAGTTGAATAATATTGTAGTTTTTATAACATCTCATGATTTAATTATTTAATGAAAATGCTTTTGTTACTAAATTACATTAAAAAAATTAGTGAGATTTAAAAAAAATCAATAGCCCTTTTTCTTATATCAATTTCTTATTTTCTCAATTTTTCAAAATAAATAAATAATGGTAATTTTGTTTCTTATTTGTAAATGTTTACAGCTCTCAATTTAAATGGTAATTTTCAGATTATGCCTTGCTCCATTTTACCTAAGTTGCCAAGATGGTTGCTTTTTACATAATGAATTTCATTTCTTGAACATTTATTTCTGGATTTCAGTTGGGAATGCTTTTAATTATTTAGCAATATACCATGGGAATCCCATGGAACCATAAATATTAACAAATACCTGTACCTTTTCTGTATATAAAGTCATGGACCGCAGTAACCTGGTTGGTAGAGCGTCAAGTCTCATAGCCGAAGGTAGCAAGTTCTGTCCTCTTCTCATCCAAAGACTGCCGTGTTGGCTCATAGCAGTTGGGGCACGTTAAATAGGTCGTGACTGCAAAGTCCTCGAAATTCCTATGATACCTCTGAGGGTACTGAATCAGGAAGGAGTCGGTCTCTGATTTGGATCTAAATTCTGACTTGCAGATGGATGAATGGGTTTGACCACCCCCTAAAAAGAGTTATGTCGTGTGTGTTCGAGCAAAGTCGTACTTTCACCTTAATGGTGCTCATTAAAAGCGAAAGGCACACACTTTTACTTTAATTTGAAAGAGCTACTTGTCATTTGGTCTTTGTATGACCAAATGGCATAAGACCCACCACCATAACGTCATTTATAGCGTTGATTTAGCTATTAAAATCTTAATAGGGAAATAAAAAGCAAGGTGGGAAGAGTAAGAATAAAAAGTAAAATATAAAAATCAAAAATATCATATAATGCTGAATTATCTCCTGATTAAATAATTTTGTTTGTAAAAAATGTAACTAAACTGACATAAAAATAATTTTTTCAACCAGAAATTATGTTTATTTTGAAAACTGTGACCTTAAATGGATTTTTATTTTTCATCCATACAAGCTCTTAACATTTTCTTACCTCCTTATTCCAGCACTTTTCTTCTGTATCTATTTATTATTATACATATTTTTTTTCATTTATAAGTATTCCATTTTATTTTTGTCTGGTTTAATTTATTGTGATATTCACAGCAACTCAAGATGAAGCAAAAGAATCTAAGTCAAGATGTAGTCATGTATCTACATTTCAACAACATATGCACATGCGACAAAGGCAAGCTCGATGTTCTGTGCTAATAGAGCTTAGTAATAAGAATGATATTTTTTCTGCAACCGCTGCATGTGAGGAATACGGAGATGTAAAAAGTGCTTATTCATATAGTGGAGAATCCCAAAATGTAAGAGCTAATTTCCTTTTAGATATGGAATTTCTTTTTAATACATTTCTTACGTACTAAAAATATGCAGATTTATATGGAAATTTTTATTTAAAAGTTAGAATTAATTTATTAAAGGAAAGTTAACTTTTTTTACTGCCTTAATGACATTCATAGATAAGAATAAGTTTTAAAGGGATTTAATATGCACATCACCATATTATATACAATTGTGTGTGATATAACAGTCTTATATTATTAAATTAGTGAAAAAGTCTTTTGTTTTACATTATACTTATTTTGTAATTTTTGGCTGCTGTCAAGCATAGCTAAGAGTATAAATTTATTTATTAACAGTATTTTATTTTTGGTATGAAATGTCACATTTCTGTTTAAAGGAATGTAATCAAAATAGATATAAATTTTCCAAAAATGTAATGCTGTGAAGTTGGTGAAAATCCATATTTTGCTCTATAATTATTTGATAAGCTTTTATTGCTGTCTAGCTGGATGAAAATATATAGTTGTTAAATTGATAAGAAATTTTAAAAATATCATTTATATGTATGTTTATTTAGTCTACTCTTAAATTGTGCCATAGTATATAGAAATAATTGAACCTCCTTTTATTAAAGTTATATTACTTAAAATAAAAATAGATATGTTATATTGTAAGATAAATACTTTTAGAATGGATGACATGAGTTTTCTCAGTATTGCTCTTTTTATTTGAGATTTTGTTCACAAATATAATTTGCTAACAAATTTTAAAATCTACTGTGCTTTTGCACATGCATTAGGATAGGTTTAATTCAACAAAATATATTTGAGAGGAGAGATGAAAGAAGAGATGTTCAAATTTAACAATAAAGTAAATTCCAAAAATGCATGTATCCTTCTACATCTCACCCCTTTATGAGATAAAATCATGAAAAGTGGATATCTCAAGGTACTGAGACGAAAAGTATCTCTTGCAATAAAAAGATTAAAAATTTAACTTGAAAGTAAGAAAGGAACATGAATTATGTTCTTCTAAACTAAATAGTACTTAGTACTAAACACTTTGTTTATAAATCATTTTTACTAATATAAAAGAAAAACAAGATTAGTAAATATTTTTTTTGCTTGTATTTCCAGCAAATTTATGAACTATCTCAATTAAATTTTTCAAATATAATTGAATTTATAAAAACTCTTAATATGCTTTTTCTTTGTAAATTACTTTAAACTGTGATTTTTTTTAAAAAGTTTATATATATATATATTATTTTAGTGAATAATTGAGATTTTCTCAACTTTATATGAATTTTCCAAGAGGGGAAAAACTGCTAAGTTATTTTATACTTTATATTTTAATGTTATTGTTGGCTAATAAAAGGCTTACACAGGTGAATGAATCATCAAAAGTTATGGAATTTTTACAAGTTGTGACATATTTTTTAAACTATACTGCATGTATTGTTTTCATTCAGTTTACTAAAAAGTACTTTGTTTCAAATATTGAAGATAAATGTGATAGTAAACATTTAACTGTGTGAAAGTTTCATGTGACTTTACTGATATTTAATTTTGTGTAAAATAAGTAGATTTGCTTATTGGTAATCATTAAAAAAGTAAGATATTTTCAAATTAAATGTAAAATAATTTTGAGTGATTTTTGATTTTATTTAACTTTTTTAATTTCATTAAAAATTTATATATTTCTTTCATTTTAGAAGTTCATTTAATTAAATATATTTTATAAGGTTTATATTCCACGTTTTTGCTTGTAAGATTCAAAATTATTATAATATATTACATATAAAATTAAAATTTATTTGTAATATATTACTGTAATCTATACTTATAATAAAGCTCAATGTGTGTGTGTGTGTTGGCGCTCTATAGGCCAGACCGTAGAACCTACAGCTACTAATTTCGTACATGTATACCTTGAAGGTCGAGAATGTGCACCTCGGAGCCCCTTTTTCGAATTTTTAATTAGAATTTGAATTAATTAAAATTTAAACGAAATTTCGACGTTTTTCCGCTATAACTTCCGAAAATATTATTGCACAAACATGATTTTTATATCAATTTAAAGATAAAAAATTAGCTTTCTAACGGTATCAGATATTTTAATTTATAACTTAAGCTTCTATTTTTAACGAATTTTAAAGAAATATTTTAACTGTTTTTTTAGCACGTGACTGGATAAAATAAAAGAAATATAAAATGTGATACTTTCTAAAAAAATAAATGCAAGGCAAAGGATTCTATGATCGTTTGCAATATCTAAATAATTAATTCAATAAATCTTCTTTACGGCAAACCTGATCGAATTTAGACAAGGATATGCATTGGAATCCCGACTTAATGGCATATTCTATTATTATTTGCAATATCTGTATCATTAATTCAATATTTTTTTTGCATTATAAAATTTGATAGTTTCTAAAAAAATAAATGCAAAGCCAAGATTTTTATAATCGTTTGCAACATCTACATCATTTATTCAATTATTTTTTTTTCCCTTTTTCGCTTTCTTTTAAAAAACATATTTAATATTTTGGCAACATCACCGAAAAAAAAACATTTTTAATATTTTGGAAGCATAACCGATAAATTATTAGATCATTAAACTCAAAAAGTTTTTCCGAATAAAGTTACCGATTCTTTAGCGAATAATAACTGGATTTTTTAACTTTAACTATTTCTTAAATTTTGTACTGATTTTAAAGAAAAAATAACGCATATATTTTTTTATCTATACTTATAATAAATCTCAATGTGAGTGTGTTGGCTCTCTACGGGCCAGACCGTGGGATCTACAGCTACCAAATTTGGTGCATGTATACTTTGGAGGTCAGGAATTTGCACCTCGCAGCCCTTTTTTTTAAATTTTTTAATTAGAATTAATTAAAAGTTAAGCGAAATTTCAGTTTTTCCGCTATAACTTCCGAAAATATTATCGCACAAACATGATTTTTACAAGTTAAAGATTTAAAAAAAAAAAAAAAACTAAATTTCTATAGGTATCGGTGTTTTAACATATAACTTAAAATTCTATTTAAAACGAATTGTTAAAGAAATGTTTTAACCATATTTTCAACAATATATTTCGGATAAAACTATAAAATTTAATCTGCAAGAGCACGTCAAAGGGAAAAAATTAGGTTTTATCCCTGTGTTGCCATCATTTTGACGAAAGTTCAAATTAAAAAAAAAAAAAACTATGATAGCAAATTAAATCTGAAGAAATGCAACTTTTAGCACTTAGTTTAGTTTAGTTATATTAACGTCCCGTTTAAAGCAACATGAGGGCTATTTTGGGACGGACCTCGTCATTTTGAATTAAGGTCAGATGATGAGGACAACACCTCAACTGGCACCCCCCTACTCCACATCACGCCACACCAGGCAACTTTTAGCACGTGACTGGATAAAATAAAATAAATATAAAATGTTATATTTTCTTTAAAAAATGAAAGGCAAAGGATTCTATGATCGTTTGCAATATTAAAATCATTAATTGAATAAATTATCTTTATTTATACAGGATTGAATTTATATAGGATATGCATTCAAATTCCTTTCCAATGGCCAATTTGTAAAATATTATTAATAGGCATATATATTGTTTAATACTATAAATTTGATCTAAATGAAGAAAATAATTACATTTTATGTAGTTTGAGTCAAACAATGCATTTATGAATAATGTGTTTTAGATTTCTTCATACTTTGCTCTGTGAGCTATATTTTACAAAATATTTTTATTAATATTTTAAATAAAAGTTGCTACACCAATCAGTCTTCTAAATCAATCATTAAAACTGACTGATTTATAAAATTAAAAAATATTTTTAAGAAAACGTGTTCTTTTAGAACCTTCAGTCCATCATCTTAAAGAAAATATGAATTTCAAGCCAATCAATGTCCGGATTTACTTCAAGGCTAATGAATATGTGATTTAATTGAAAATTTTAGAACCCATTACTCATGGCGAACCAGCTGGTCGCCAAAGGCGGCTAGTTTAAAATATATATGTAATATATTGCAATAATGTAAAACCTTTTTTGTATTTTTTAGAACAATTTTTAAAGTAATTCATAATTTAACCAATAATATTTTCAGGTCTTCCTGTTAATTGAATTTGCCAATGAAGACAGTGTGAAACAACTTTTTTTGAATTGTAGCTGTAAAAATATTTTGGATGTTTTTACAACTTGTTCTCGCATCATACGATTTGATAAAAAGTTCGAGAAAAGTACACCTAAAACAGCTCTTACAGAAGAAGAAATCATTTTACAATCTGTAAAATCAAAAAGAAAAACAGTAAGTGGACATGCATTTTGTGTATCTTAACCGATTAATGAGCATATTCTTTATAGCATTCTAACCAGAACTGCTGTATTCAGTTATATATATATCAAAAACATGGTGCTAACTTTTTGTTTTCACAAGATTTGAAAGTTATATTGTTCATTTTATAATATTTAGGCTAAAACCATTATTTGTGTGTGCACTTTGATAATATGTTGCATCTTGAAAGACTTAAGGAAATGCAATGGCTAATCTTTCTTATATACTTTATCAATAAAAGATGCATGTTGTGAATTTTCCTATGCAAAAATGTTCAAAAATTCCAATTGCATATTATATATATTTTAATGATTTTAAACATCAAAATAAACTTAATTGGTTTAATGTAAAACAATTGTAATCACTACATTTGTAACATATTAAAAAGATAGTGGCATTAATTAGTTGTTTTTGCTTAACATATGCTTATTAATCATTTTTTATTTTATTTTTTTTGTTTATATTTTTCAACTGATTTCTTCTAAAGACCTTTATTATAAATGTTGCTTTTGGCAACCTTCTTGTTTATTTAGATTACTGACTTCGTAAATGTTAAATTGTGTCAGAATGCATAGTTGTTTAAAATTTCATTTTTCTTGTCTGCGAAGTTTGAATTTAATGAAAGTTGATGTGTGTATAAATATGAATTATTTCATACCATTAATTCTTAAATGAATTAGTATAATAAGTGCATTGATTTAGGTACCTAAATGAAAATAAACCTGAACTATTGATAACTGTGAAATTAAATGTGTATTTGAGAAGCAAAGTAAATATAAGTTATTCATTATGTAAAAGTATTAATTTGAAATCATCTAAAGACTTTTATTATATTTGAAGTATTCAAAACTTGTCAAGTGAAATGAAATTATCTTCCCTAATTGTAATTGTTTGAAAATTTTATTTGATATAGAATAAAATTAAACTCCATTAGTGTGAAAGTATATTTTGAATTTAAAAAAAAGACAAATTTTGTTAGCTATATCTCTAAACAAAATAAATAAATAAGGGGGTCTACATAATTTGATGAAACAGAACATTTGTTGAAGTTTCTTTATAATAAAAAAAATGCATAAAGGTAAAATTTGGGGAAAAATAATTGTGCATTAAAAAAAATATCATTATTAAGGTATGTATTATGTAGTTTTAGTTTTAAAATTGTGTAGGCATTATTTTATTGATATTTTTTTGAAAATATCAAGAAAAAGCATGGAAATCTTCAACTTTTGATAAATTAAAATGTCAAGTACAACATAAAACAAAGAGTGTGGAGGTTCTCATTTCTATCCATCATAATATATTTGTTCTGAATTTAAGAACAAATTTAGATTATTAGAGGCAAACAAACATAAATATCCACTTTTATTATTAAAGTGATATTTTTTTTAAAACATCTTCAAAAACTTAATTGATTTTCATTGCCCACCCATGCACATGCAAACATACAAAAACTAGTTTTTTTTTTTGTGTGTAAAAATGATGTCACCAATGCTTTTATTATTAGCAGAAATACTCTGTATTACTCAGGTTTCCCAATTATATCAGTCATCCCAAATTTATATATGCATTTAGATTAACTGAGGAAAAAATATTTCACCTAATTAAAAGCATTGATTTTGAAACTCATAAAATTCTGTGATTTATAGTTTCAAAAAAAATGGGAGGTGTTCTTTTTTGTGACTGCAATTTATAAATCAGAATTTTGTGGAAAATTGACATACATTATCAGATAAATTCCCCTTTTGGTTAAATGATTGGTGGTGTGTTTGAACTTATTCATATTAATTTATTTAATTATTCAATGACTGAAATATCGTCTTTAAATTTGGCTTTAAGTTCTGGCTAATAAATTTCATAATAGAATGTATTTTATAAATAAGGTAAAATCTTTCGGTTTTTAGCCATTAATGCAAACTTTTTGACATTAAAAAATGAAAACTTAGCATTCAAAAATAGAAATGAAATAAAGTTATATCCTGATAAAAGCAAGATTTTTTATCCTTTTGAAATAAATTTTGGATTGTTTATGTAAAAAAAAATTTCTCTGTATTAAATTACCTTTTCTTTCTATTTATTTTATAAATTAAAATGATAGAATATATATTTTCAATCAGGATACATTTTAATTAATTATTTAATGTAATCCTATGATTAATATTAGTCAATATCAGTAGAATATGCCTATAGTTTTTGATAGATCATGTCCTCTTTCAAATGCTTTAAATGATTTTTAAGAGATTATTGTTAAGCATTTCTAAATTTGTGTAAATCATTTTTATTTAATATGTATGCATTTGTTTAATTCTTGTTTGAAATTTGATTTATTAGACTAAATCAATGCATTTATTTACATTTTATACATCGATGTAATTGCTTACATTGTGTTTTCTGAAATTTTATTACAGGTATCTGAGTTAATAGAGCACATATATGTCTCTGAAAAACTTTCTGAACTGGATACTAGGTTAAGATTCTTTTTTTGTGAATTTTTGAAAGATGCTATCACAGGACTGTTTCCTCATTGTGATGCTTTGCCATTTGGTTCATCTGTAAATGGATTTGGGAAGCAAGGCTGTGACTTAGATATCATGATAAGGCTGTACCCATCTCAGGTAAAGATTTTTTAATTAAATATTTTCTTGCTATATAATAAGTTTTGTAGTATCTATTATTATATTTCAAATTTTAATTTCATTGGAAATTAATGATATACATACATAAAATTATTCAGAATATTATATGTGATATTAACAATTAGCTAAATAAAAATATTTATTGAGAGGCATATGATTGTTAAATTAATACATGGTTTTTGGACACTTTAAGTTTGATTCATGATCATAAAAATGGAATTTTGTTACAAATTTCTTCTTTATTTTACTATTATATTAAAATTCTGAAATTACTCCACTTAAGTGTTTGGGTATCTACTAATATATTTAAGTTTTTAATTGAGTATTAGTTGTATTATATATTATTTAATTTGAGAAAAATTCAATTTTAGTATTTTATGACTTGTATATTAACAATAAGGGAATTAAAAATATTTCAAAGAAAATTATACTGCATCAAATAACTTTTTTTTAGTTGTTTTGTTTTAATTGTTTTTATTACTGAGAATGTTATTTTAAAATTTATTGCTCTTGCGCAAAATAAAAATTGGGTAATTGAAAATTTACCATTTTTAACCCCCCCCCCTTTTTTTAAAGTTTAAAACATTTTGGAATTTTTATAGTTTGCCAATCTATAAATAATATATAATTATTTAAAAACAAATTTATTTATTAGTAATATTATTTGTTTAACATGTCATGATAATTTAAATTTTTTAATGATTTGATTTTGTATTTGTATTGTAGGTTGTCCAAAATTCTGAATTTCATTTCTTAAATAAAACATGTGTTGGAAATGGAAAAGAGCTTCAGAAAAGAGCTATCTATGCTTTGGGCACACTTTTCAGCACATTTCTACCTGGTTTTTATTCTGTACAAAAAATTTTACATGCTCGAGTACCTATTATAAAATTCAGCCATAAAATTACAGGGATGGACTGTGATATATCTGTAAATAACATGTAAGAATTTTTTTATATACTACTGTTAAAATTTATTTTGTCCTTTTTTTTCTTTCATTTTTCTCAATCAAACTTCATATGGAGTATGGTTATACTTTTTAAATTGTATGTGCTATTTCTAATTTAAGCTATGTTTAAGAATTTTCTTTTTAAAATAAGGAACAGTTTTTATTATTTTTTACTCTACAATACTGCTGAATAAATAATAATAATTCAGCAATCCATCTTAATTTGAGAACTTTTATTAATTTTTCACAAATTTATCATTATTATTATTAATATGTATTTTGGTCATTTATCTGCAACTTGCCAAATTATTTTGATCTTATAGCTTTCAAGCAAGTGTGTGTTGAGGTGGTGGTGAATCTTTTAAAATCAATAATTTCAGTAATATATCTATATATATTTGTGTGTGTGCGTGTATTTATCAGAAATCTTAAGAGTACTTTATTCAAGGATATTTAAGAAATATTAAATATATTTTTTTAAAAACAGGAAAACAAAGAAAGACTAACATTTTGTCATCAGAATGATAGATGATTGATTATCATATTTGTACTTTTCTTCTTATCTGTAGAAGACTAGAAGTAATTTTCATACATAGATGGCATTGAAAGGTATTTTCAAATGAAAGGCAATATAAAATGCTAAAGG
>JAPMOQ010067332.1:0-11544 GCA_026543055.1 Argiope trifasciata | reverse complement strand
ATTATATCAAACAATTTTTCCCACTCGTGATGTAATATTTCTTACTGCGCAAAACTGTATGCATAAAATGTTCTATATTCTTCATAAATCTATCTGAATCATCTTTATTCTTAATATTAAAATATTCTTCATCTATAAAATATTTGTAATCTGTAAAATATTCTTAATAATTTTTTGTGGAGAACATGGAAGTAATTTTTCAGATCTAAAAAAATCACAAGAGTTTATATTATCAGTATTAACACTTAAAGCATTAATGTATACATTAGGTATTAAAGTATTGTCTTTGATTAAAGATGAAAATATTAGTATTTATTAAATATTAAAGTATTAGCATATACTAAGAATTAAAGTATTTGCATTTTAAAATCAACTTAATAAATTTATACTCTTTTTTCGGTAACGTAAAACTAAGAGAAAAAAGTGTTAATTATCATTTTGTAATCTAATTAATTATTCATCTGAGAGAAATTTCGATGTTTGTATTAAAATTCATGTAATTTTACAATTTGAAACATGCAATTGTGTTTCTGAAAGCAGTTGCCAGATTTTAAATTTACTGACTAAAAATTTAAAAAGCGATTTTAAAAATCTAAATTAAAACTCCATGCATGTGGAAAAAGTAAAAAAAAAATTAAATACTCAAAATATTCACATTTGATATTTGTCTTGCATATATTCTTCATTTAAAAACAAAATGCTGTTATTTTATATTATTCATTTCCTGAAGTTTAAATATTTTTCGAGAAGTAGGAGTTTTTTTCCTTTCTTAAAATAGTTGTAAAATTTTTTCTGAATTTTCTGAATCTATATGTATTTAAAAAGGATTATATTTGATTTTATTCGTTTTTAAAAATTTGTTTAGAATGCTTATTTTCCCCCCGAAATAATAGTATGAAATTGGGTACAAAATAACAATACCTTGTACAGGGCGATAAGGCCATTTGCTACAAAAGGAGCTGTACTTCCTCTGCCAGAAATGTTCTTCAGCAAAAAAAAAAAAAAAAAAAGAAAAAAAATCAAGTAGAATGAAAATGGAGTATAATTCCGGATAATAATTGCACATTTTGGCACACAAAAGGAATATTTATTAATTTTTTTCTTAATGACAAAATAACTTAAAATGCGGAAGAATAAAGATTGAAGAATGAAGATTTCTGTAATGGGTTAAGATGAAAATTTTTGTCTGGTATTTTTTTATATATATTAGCAAAACGTGCTTAGAAATTACGAATATTCATTGCTGTAAAGTGATTCTATTATTGTTGAATTCTATTTATTATAGTAAATTCTGTTTACTATTGTCAAGTGAAGAGAAATGAAAGCGCATCCAGGCGGTGATGTTTTGACGTCAGCCAGCGAGCTGCGTAATATCTTCAGAACTTATTGTGATCGCGGTGTAGGCGTGTGATTATAATAAGTGCATCTGTGTTGAACTGTCCAACTGTCAATAAACGTTATGTGTTTGAAAAACCTTTGAACTTATTTTGATTTAAGTAACCAGTATCGGGTAGATGCAGACCTGAAGATTTCTGAAAGATTTATTTAGATTTGGTTTTCGAACAATTTATCATTTACATTGTTAAAGCATAATATTGTTGTTTTGATTACAGTTTTTCATACAAAATTTGTTTAGCATGCTTTGACGAAGCGTGGTTAGTACACGACCTATCCAAACGATGCATTTACTAGTGAATGAATATACTACAACATATGATAGGTGCTTAGTTTCTGGAAAAAAATCTTGCCAGTGAAAAGTATTTCTTATTAATTTATTAGTGATACATGCGTGAATACTTTAAAAAATGTGGTAGCTTCTCTAATTGGCAAAATCATATAATTTTCAACTAAGTAGCAGATTTTTGATGTCTAACCTAAATCATGATTAAGGAGATTGTTAAATGCCTAATAAATCATAAACTAATACAGAGTGCGCCAGAGAAGCTTACTTATTAGAAAAAACTCTCAAGCGCTGAGTTGGGCAGGTAGAGGCGTGATAGGTAGCACTACTATAGGAAGAAGTCTCCAAATTTGTTTCTCCTTCTAGTCGGTTGCCATCATGCTCTTTTCTAGAGAACGTCGGGCCTTCGCCGTCGAGAGCTTCTTTTCTAACGGTCGCTCACTTGTTGCTATGCAACGTGCCTTCCGCGCTCGCTTTGAAATTCCTCATCACAGAGCCGTTCCTGGCCGTAATTCCATTCTGTCGTGGGTTAACTCATTTCGGGAGTGTCGCTAAACCTAGAAATGGATATCAACGGACCACCAGAACTCCGAAAAAGGTCGAAAGAGTGAGGCAGTCAGTTCTGCGTTCCTCTCGCAAACACGCAGCTGCTCTGGGAATTTCTGACACTACTCTTCAACAAATTCTCCATCAAGACCTTCAATTTCATGCCTATAAATTGTTTGTTGTGCAAGAATTAACTGAACGAGATTTTGTTGCCCGTCCAAATGCTTGTGAAATGCTGCTTGACAACCTGCCTGAAGACGCTGTCGTTTTTCTCAGTGAAGAGTCTCACTTTGAAATCCCTGGTTTATGTCAATCGACTACGGACAATAGCTCACCTCAAGAACAACATTCGCTACGCCATTGCCAACATACCGATTGATATGCTGCAAAGAGTGGACACGAAATTCAAAAATTGACTTAATCAGTGTATGCGTAATGGGGGTCGTCATTTAACAGATGTTATTTTCAAAACTGTATGAAAAAAATTGGAATATTATATTATGAAATAAAAAAAAAGAATTAAAACAATATCTGAAGTACTTTTGATTTTATTGACCTTTAAAATAAGTAACATTTATCTGGCGCACCCTAATAATTGAGAAACAGTTCAATGCAAAGCATGCACTTGTGAACAATTATTCAAATAAAACTTACGGTTGGTGTCGATCTGTTTTGGCTTTTGGTGAAACTCAACGAGGAACCCATGTGGCTTGCATCAAAGAAATCTAATTCTGACCATTCAATTTTCCACCAATAATCAGCCAGTTTGGCCTCCTGCATGATTCGCCTAATCGCAACAAATGAATGCTTTCAATAGATTTTAAGCAAAAACAAGGAATAAATTCGGATTTTATATACTGTTACAGTCATTTGAGTATTTGGTATTCAGAATTAAGATAAAAATGCATTTAAGGGATATGACTAGGGTAAAAACACTGGTTATCATCCACATTGGAGAATGTTTTATAATTTTATTCCTTGTAGTCCAGACTTTCTTCTTTCCAAAATGGTTTATCTTTTCTAGGAAAAAGAAGGCCTGACCAATCATTTTTTTGGTCATGCCTTTATTTTTAGGTCACCTATTTTTTAGCTAAAATTGTCTTTCACTCTAATTTTCTCAAAACTGTAATATTCATAAAAATTCTCCATCGTTAACATTATCTCAAAAACTAAATGAGGTATTTACATAAACATTTCAGCGTCTGTTTTCTATAATATAGGCAATGAAATGAACCAAAAGTTTGATTGTTGGCGAAATGCTTTTTCATTTATACCTGTATTTATAAAAATTAAGTTGTGAATTTATGGGAAAATGTATATATACGTATATTTCTACCCATAACTTCTTTGCATCTCAACATTTTTCTTAGATTTTGGTTCATTTGTTTCATCATTATATTCGATAACTTGTGTACAAGGAAAAATAGGCCTGCGACATTACATCTTTTTTTTGTAGAGTGTTAACCGTCTTTGGTTAAATTTCATTAAATTTTGAGAAATAGAAAAATCGGTAGTAAATTTTATTATATTTTCATATATTTTTTTGCATTTATAGTATTTTGTATTATAATTGACAATACGTCTATGAACCATGGTTTTAAATAATTTTTATAAAATTCAATTTTTCAAATATCTTTCTTCAAAAGTAGTCGGATACCTAAAATATTAGAGCAAATGGGATATTTTTCAATATCGAAATATCCGTGAAAAGAAGGAAAAAATATCAGCGTTCTTTTGTTCTTTTTTCAGGATATAATTTTCGTAGCGTTACTGAAAAATTTGCCTGGTGGATGAAAAAATATATTCAAGCCAACAATTCAATTATTACTTATCAGGCGGTATCACGGTAACAAAACAAAAACCAAACTTACAAACGAGCAACACTTAAAATAAATATCTGCAAACCAGCAGGAAATCGCTAATAAATAATCATGGTTGCACCGAGCACTCACAGAAAACTCGTTGAAAATCAACACTGTAGCAGTTACCTAACTAACTCTCTTTTGGATACTAGACGGCGATGTCTGATAGGCTATCCCATATATCATCCCATAATGCAATACGTGTGTAATCAGAATGAGATATGAGACTGTACTGATAAGCTGCGCACGTGAATGTTTTGTGATATCTTTATGTTTGTTCCGTGTGTGAGTATGGTTATTAAAGAAATGTTCCTGAAACCATAAATCCTGTTGCTTCCAGCACAGATCATTATAATCTACATTTCACTACAACACCCTAAAGATAGACTCTTTTAACTACTATTTCCTGAGTAAGATATTCCATCACTGAATCAACAAACTATTAACTTCCGTCGTCTCGCGCCTTCGCCATTTACAGTTCTCGAGACAGATCGTTAAATGTTCTAGACTCAACGCTGGAACTCGAGTCCTGATGAAGATTTTTTTATTTTTATCTCCAAAGTCTTTAAATTCGTTTCCAAGTTATCACAATTATTCTCAACGCTAGGTGATAGTTGAGTTGGGAAGTTGCATTCCATTAGAGTTATTTATAAAATTTCCTTTTTTACCATGAAACTAACTTTAATATTCAAAAGGAAATAATCAAAATATTTCTCGTTTACATTCATTAAATATCAGGTTAAAGAATTTGTTGTAAAGTTTTGCAGAGAATTGTGTTGGAAATTTATTTTATACTAGCTGGTACTCGGCGCGTTGCTGTCGCAGAAGAAATAATTTTGGAAATATCGTTTGGAATTTGAAAAAACTGTCCTCTTTAATTAGGAGTGATATAAAGAATATTTATTTTCGTATCGGAAATGAATGCATTCTTTGAAATTGAATGATATGCAAATTAGAAGCGTAAATAATATTACTTACATTTTTTGAGCTTTATTATTCAAGACTTTAAGGTTGGCAATATACATATATTTTTCCATCTTCAGTAGAAACAAATAAGTGCAAGTAATAAGTATTCAAATTTCATCGCAATCGGATGAGAGGTAAGGCAGCGCATAAGAGACATACAGACAAACATTCATTTTTATTCATATAGATAACTTGCCTGTAAGCAAAAATTCCAACCATTGATCCTACGATCGATACTGCTACCAGAATAGGCAATATGATATTCAGGGCTGACACCATTGCTGAAACTACATAAAAAATAATCCAAATGTAAATAAAACTCAAAGAAACAAGAAACTCTTGATTTCCAAGAAGCAATGTGATATCTTTGTGAGTGTAAATTTCACGGGTGTGTATTTATATTACATGAATTTATTAATATATATGTTCGCAAATTACGTTCGTAAATTGTAGTTATAAAAATCTAATTGTTTGTCAAGGGTTTTGCAACATTACTAAATTATTTTACACACACACACACACACACACACACACACACACACACACACACACAACTTCAGTTGAAACAAACTTTTTTACACAAAAAAAAGTTTTAGTTCCTCAAAACCTTTTTAAGATTTCTTTTTATGAATGAAAATTAAAATCAATAATGCTTTGAAAGCGTATAAATTGATTATTTGTATTTACAATGTATATACATGCTATTTAATTTGTGAAATTAATATAAGGTGTAAGTGCTGGTGCTAAAAGTTGAAAAAAAAATCGATTTGAAATTATTTCAATAAATTAACGTTAGCAGTGACGAATACAGTTTTGATTAAGCAAATTAGTAATTTCGATTTAAATTTTGACACCTGTTTGATGTAATCATCTTTAAAGACAAGCACAGCTTGAAAGTTAGTATTTGACTTCGGAAATGATTATAATTTTCAGCATTTGCATGTTAGTTAAATTTATTGCATATTAAATAATCTTTCTGTGTACTGATATGTAAAAAATAATTTCTCCTAAAATAATCATAAAAGATACAATGATAAATTTCATTAAGGTTCTGCATTATGACTTAATATGTACTTCAGATATATATTTTGTTGACTTTTAATCTGGTGTTTAAAATTCAATACAATATATATATGTAACGATATTTTTAAATTTAATTTAAGCTGAATTAATTTCCTAATTTTTGGCTCAATTTTACCCATATTAACTTCATCCTAGAATATTCTCATATTTCCTGATCGAATTTTGCTTTTTCTACTTAATTAATTGAACAGAGGCTTTATAAAATTGCTGAATCATCTAAAAATCTTACGTTCTCACATTCCGAGTGAAGCGGCAAAATACCGCTGACTTGACAATTTCTTTTCACAAATGACAAAGAAAAAAACAAACCTTTTTTCCTGTTTATCACGTCAATTTCGACATGTACTAAGAAATCCCTATCCGAATCTTAATAGTATATTAACACTGTAAACAAATATTTTGACTATCAGCATCTCATGTTATATAAGACCAGGGATAAAATGTTCAAGAGTTTTTTCTCATTCATCTCTGTGTTGTGTGTGTGATCGCATCCCGCTTAATAATCCCTGCACCCTCGTGATGAAATAAAATGATAACAAAGAATCGAAAATCTCTTCACTGTCTTCGAAACAGACATTCTTTTTTTAAAAGATTATATACTAATATTATAAATGTGAAAGTTTGGATGTATGTTACTCATTCACGCCAGAACTGCGGAAAAGAATTAGATAAAATTTAGCATAAAATTAGGCTTAGGAGAATTTCGACCGATTATTTCAAACGATTCTATTAATTTTCTTTGTGTTTGATGTATTTAAAATCAAATTTTGTGAATGAATCGATATTTCGGATTCATTCTGAAGTATTTTCAAATGAAAAGAAAGCGGTATAAAGGGAATAAAAAATTTCTAATCTTCATTGCATTACACCGACTGGCGTAGGAAAGTCAGATATGTGCGTTACACCAACTGGCATTGGAATTTCGCTCTGTGTTTTCATTTAAATGAAAAGTTTAAATATTATGTGTATCATACTGTTGTAGCTATCAATCTCGATCAATAAATAAAATGGATATGACCGGACTTGATTTGCGGTTTGGTTTTATTTTGGGTATACAATGTAAATAAATTGTTTTTAAGCTAGTTGTATGTTTTTGTTATTAAATTGTATTTATGTTATGAATTTTTCGTCTATGCTTATACTTTTAAATGTATCGTTTTTTGGTTAGATTATATATATTTTTTTATTTGTCATCATTTGATAATTTTTCGTACATATACATCAAAATTTCCTAGCGAACAGAGTCGAGGGTAATAGATAGATTCTCTCTCTCTCTCTCTCTCTCTCTACACACACACACACACACACACACACACACACACGTACAATCTAAATACTTAGGATTGTTTTCATAAAAGGAAAAATGTTTAAAACAAAAAGGATGTAACATAATGCAAATATCACCTAAAGGCATGCAATCTGGCGAATCTCCTGTGAAACCGCAGACGGGCATGTCTAAAGGTGGACCTACGTTCCCTGGCCAGTGGATCTCTCGATCTTCCAGCTTTTCATAGATCTGTCTACTACCAAAAAACGTTGCTATGGGCTGAAAAAAAAAGCATTTAAAAAATATTCAAACCCTTTTGCATTATCCATAATGTCACTCATAGATTTATTTTTCCATTTAATATGTTATCCTATAAAAATCATATCATCACGTCGATAGAACACAAGAAGATACATGAAGTAGAGTTAAATCAATTTATAAACTCAACTCTGAACAAAGAACACTATGGCTGAGAGATCTGCAGCCTTTATCTAAGTAAGGAAAGTTCCAGAATACCTTTCTGGAGACAGCAAGAAAAGTGCAGAGTACTCATCTGGTAAATTAAAGAAAGGTCCAGAATCTTCTGGAACATGAAATAAAGGAAAAGCAAATCAAGGAAAAATACTTAAACAAATTTTAAGTCTTCTGGGATTGGAACACATGATCTCTTGACTATGTGCCCAGTGTCATAACCCTTCAGCTATGCAGACTCGGCATTGTTTCGTTTCAATGCGGCAATATTGTACCAGTATATTACGCATATAAAACTGAAAAATAAATATTTTATCATACAAAATATTTGATTTTGAGATTTTAATAAAGATTTTTTATGCCTCTTAAGTTTAAATATCATTTTTAGAATTTTTATCCACATATGTAAGCAAGATAAATTATTAATGCAATGAATTAGATGGGTGATTTATGGAGCAAAACAAAAGACGTGGAATCAACTTGGGGATCAAATTTTTGATTATGAAGAGGTATTTTCAGAATACTCGATGTGTACCGTATACATTGACAATAAAAAAATTCAAATATTTAAAATAATTTTTAAAAATATTAATTTTTGAAAAGTTTTTTCTTACAGCTAATATTTTTCAAGACATGCACTCTTTTCATTCAAAAATTCAAATATTTAAAATAATTTTCAGAAATATCAAATTTTGAAGTCTTTTCTTACAGATCATATGTTTCAAGACATACATTCTGTTCATTCAAAAATTCAAATGTTTAAAATAATTTTTAAAAATATCAAATTTTTAAAAGTCTTTTCTTTCAAATCAATACAGTAGTAGTTTTGGATAATAATGTTAATATGTATACATTATTAAGTAAGCATAATACATTATAATGCTTTAATAATTCAAGGAAATATTTCTTACTGCCTGACGCAATAGAACAACATCCAAAAAGAGACTTTGTACATGCATACACGGATGGTTCCTCTGACAAAACCATCACCAACGGGGGTGCCGGTGTGTTTTTAACTACTTCGGATGGTGACTCTCACCAGGGCAAATATGGTAACTTCACCTGTAACTGTGAGCTGAGGGCAATTCTGGTGGCGCTTAATATCTATAAGGCCCTTCCCGCTTCCAAGCAGGCAAAAGGCCTAGTAATCTTTTGTGACTCAAAGGCCGCCCTCAAAGCAATTCTAAAAGGACATTCTTATCACACGCAAGAAATCATCTCTTGTCTTCAAGATCTTCAGATTATTAACAAGACATGTGACCTCCAGTGGATTCCAGCACACGTTGATATAGAAGAAAATGAAACTGCGGATAGATTGGCCAAGGAGGGCAGAGACCTCAACTCTGGCTGCTCTGATGTTTCTCTTCAAGATGCGAATGCAGTGGCCAGATATAGACTTAGAGAAAAATCCATTCAGGCCAAACATCTTCTCTCTGAAATAACTGCGAACAGATCTACTATTCAAACCCTAACTAGGCTGAGAACCGGACACCACAGGGGTATGAAGATCGATGGGAGAGGGCATGAAGATCTATAGAAGCTGTGATCATTGTCCTGATACACAGCTTACGCCTACTCACATCTACGAGTGTCCGGCTATGAGCACCAGCCTGAGAAAGATTGGTGTACTGCCAACTATGATAGATCCGTATGGAGACAACATCAAGCAAGTTGCAGAAGAAATTTTCAAAATTCATGGACATATTTAGTTTTGACTCTCATGGACACAACAAAAAAAATGTATACATTATTAAGTAAGCATAATACATTATAATGTTTTAATAATTCAAGGAAATAATTCTTACTGTCATGACGCCTGTCTCAGGATCCATGTCATTCAACGTGTAATCTGCCTCTCTATCTCCGTTTTCATTGATACTTATATCACCTGTAAGCCCTAAGAAACGGGAAATAATACACTGTAACAGATTGGAGCAGTCAATACAGTAGAATATTTTTGTAAAAGCTAAGCCAAATTAAAAAGAATTACTTAGATTTATAATTCCTTAAGTACAAACAAGCAAATATTACCCAATATTTTGATTCAATAAATCAATTTAATCGAACAAAATTACCATCTGTGTTGATTTGAAAATCATTCCATTATATTTAATTTTGAAATGATGTTTCTTGCAATATTACTGTCGGGAGTTGTAACAAATGAGCTCCAATTTGATTAATTTTTAATTTAATTAAAATTCCAATAATATTTTTTAAAAATTCTCGTTGCCACTTTCCGAAATATATATTATTACAAATCTGTAATTTTATTTCGCAGCTCGAATAGTATCAGCGTTAGAAAGATCGTTTTACCATCTGCCATGTTGCATGCTGAGCGAGTGCCGCGTCATTAACCACTACGCTTGGCGACTTTGATATAGTTTAAAGTCGGATCTAAAAGTCCCTGGTTCGTTCCCGCGTTTCGACACTAAAATGTGCGATTTTGTCGGTATCAAATTAGACTGAAAGTATCAAAGCACATGACTTTATTCTTACCAAAACATAACTAATTATTTACACCTGTTGCCAACTGAGAAACAGAAATATTTGTTATAGTCTCATTTCCTCCAATTGGAAAGGAGTTGTTAGCATCATTTTATCAGTGTTGTTATATGAAAAAATTTACAATTATTGAATGAAATAAATTAATAAGTATTTAAAAATATTAAGAAAATGTTTTCATCAATGTATATAAATGTAAAAATTATTAAAACTGAAGGAAAAGAATGCGATGATAAATTCTTTAAGTAAAACAAAAATCACAAGAGCACGATTCTCAATCAAAATTACTCGAAGTAAATTGAATCTTAATCCGATTATCCAGTTTATTATTCAATGAATATTGAAGAATTTCTTTCTCATCTCAAAAATTATAATAAAATAGTTAAATAAAAACGTTTAGATACAAGAAACCGCTCTTGTTCTTATGACTCAAATGTTTATCTTCTTGTACCTTATTTTATGGTATTAGTAATTGTACACTATTTTGGAACATTAAGTACATGAGGAATTGAGAATTGAGTAAAAAATTAATTATAAAATGTTCTTTATAAACATGAAATATGTGAAGTTAAATAAAAACATTGAGATACAAGAAGCTGCAATTCTTCTGATGACTCGAATGCTATTCTTCTTGTACCTTAGTTTATGGAATGAAAATTATATTCCAATATTAGTAATTGTTTAATATTTTGGAACATTATATTCTCACACTCATACACTGAACACATGTGGAATTTAGTAAAAAATTGATTACAAAATTCTTTTTATGAACATGAAATATGCGAGGTTAAATAAAAAAACTTTTAGATACAAGAAGCTGCAATTCTGATGACTCGAATGCTATTCTTCTTGTACCTTAGTTTATGGAATAAAAAAATACTTTCTAGTATTAGTAATTGAACAATATTTTGAAGCATTCAGTACATGAGGAATTGAGTAAAAAATTGATTACAAAATGTTCTATATGAACATGAAATACGAGAAGTTAAATGAAAACGTTCAGATACAAGAAGCTGCAATTCTTCTGATGAATCCAATGCTATTCTTCTCGTACCTTATTTTATGGAATAAAAAATAAATTCTACAAATAATTTTCATATCCTCGTGCGCGTAAATCACAGTCTGGTGCAGTGAGTGCGGAAAGCAGCAAGAGGTGCATGCGAGTT
>JAPMOQ010067315.1:0-10987 GCA_026543055.1 Argiope trifasciata | reverse complement strand
AATCAGAAAATTCAACTAGTGCATCCTTAACTATTAAATTAAGTGTATGCCCGAAACATCCCAAACGCGGCCATCTGAGCTCATTTCTTATTGCTCGGATAATGTTACTGGCATTGTCAGTGACTGCCACTAGTATCTTATGTTTTAAGTTCCAATTCTCTATTATCCTTGCAATTTCCGAAGCGAGATTTGAACTTGTGTGAGGCACACATAAAATGGAAACCTCCAGAAGTAAAGATTTCATTTTGAATTCTTTGTTTAGATAATGTGCGGTTATCGCCATGAAATTTTCATTATTTGCTGAAGTCCAGCAATCAGCTGTAACACAAGCTTTTTTGATGGCGAAACAAGCTTGCTTTACGTCGTGTAATACTCCCTCGTAAATCGATGGCATTAATGAATTTACTATTGTATCTCTGCTCGGCAACCGATAAGCTGGATTTAAAGCAGATACAAAAGCTTTAAATCCTTTATCGCATACTATACTAAAAGGCTGATAGTCAAAAACAAATATTTTCAGTAGTTCAATATCAATTTTTCTCATCTTATTAAGAGTTAGCCTTTTTGTTAAATAGCTAGAAATCCGTTTCTCAAATAACTGCACAGATGTTTTTGTTGATTGAGATGCCAGAAATTCAGTTGACAGATTTTCAGAATTTGCTATGTTCGTTATTATACCATTATTCTCAGGCTCCAAGGTAGATGCTCCTGAAGGACCAGGAACAGGCTCATCAATTGTTTCCTCAGTAACCTGTAAAAATAATTTTAGATCAAATTTAACTAGTACTAATGAATTATAAAATTTTCAGATGTGAATCTTTCTTGGAAAAATTTAATAGCAAAAGCAGATAATGTATTTAATTTTTTTTTTATTGTTTGAATCATAAAAGAAAATATATTTAGTTCAATATAATTTTGGAATTTTTCATTAAAATGCTATCTAAAATTAACGACATTAATCATGCATATGCAATAGAGTAAGGAAAATCCGCGCACTCAAGTTTTTTTCATGCTACTCATGCAATAATTGATTTTTTATTACTGTACTGTAATACTGATATTTTTAATAATATTTTAGTAATCGTGTTGGATTTTTTTTTTTTTTTTTTTTTTTTGAAAAATTGCACTTTTAGAAAAGTGAGTTTAAAGTTTATATTTTTATTTTTAATGAGATGAAAGGAGAATTTTTCTTCAAAGCTTCTTAAATTTGAAGGCTACTGTTTTTTCCCGTTATAGCTTAATTCATTTTTTAAATTTTCAATTCTAGAATTGTTCCCATAGATTTTTGAAACTCTAGTGAATATTGTGATCAGCTGGCACAACATGTTTTGATATTTCTTCACTATTTGACTTGAAAAGGCATTTTTTACATCCTGGAGATGTTTCTGCCAAATAATATGTATCATAAGTATGATTAAATGTGTTTCACTTGTTTATTGTCAAAATTTGTAACATCAGTGGAAAATCAATAGTGATTTATGATTATTTTAGTATATAATAAAGAAAGTAATATAGGGATTAGTACAAAATAATATCGAAAATAGCGCAAAAAAATAGGGAAGGACAACAATTTTTAAATGATTGAAATAAAAACAATGAAAATGCTTTTCTTATAGTTCCGTTTTCAGCTATTAATTTTTATTAAAATGTCTTTGATTTCATTTTTATTGGTGTGAGACATAAAATAAAAAGGTTTTTGAAAATATAAAAAAAGGCCTTCAGATAAAATATTTAAATATTGAGAATTTTGGTCTTAATCATGTTAAAAACTGACATCTTAGTTAAAAAATGACAACATAAAAGTCAATACTTGAATGTTACAAGATGCTCGCTGAAACTCTTTTAATCTTATTGTCGGATGCTTTTTCATTATATGCTTGGTCAAATTTGTAACTGATGTTTTATAAGAGAGTTTGTTTTTGCAAATATTACAGCAAGCATGGGTTTCATCAACAGAAGTAAAGAATGTCCAAATTGGCGAGCGTTTCCTTTTGCCAATATATCCGCCACGCATTACTGATTGATCTGCAAAATTAGAAAAATATCAATTTAAAAATGGTTCTGTAACTATTGTTTTGAAACATAAGTGAATCAAATTTCTGCCTTTTATTTCATATAGGTAAGTATTTTTCTTAAGAAAAGTTTTTTTTCTCGATAAAAATTTAATTTATTAAAAGATACTAGAAAAAAGCTCTGTAATGGAAACTTCACAAAACAGATTTCTTTTCATTTGTTTAATTTCTTTAACACTGATTTTAAAAGAATTTAATTTTATCGTATTAACCTTTAGCATGAAAATTTATTGCAGTATTAAAATAAATTTTCAAATTATCAAAATTACTTTTTGCAATAACCTCTTTTTGTTTACACTTATTATTTAAAGAGATTAAGTTAAGATTTTTATGCATAAGTTTCATAAAGAAATATTAAAATATTTCATTGTAACAAATTTATAATCTGAATGGGAAAATAATCTACCGCAAGGTTAAGGACAGCAATTTATTAAAGAAAAGCAGCATCTAGAAACAGACAATTTTCGTTAACTGCTTAGTTATATAGTTTATTTTAGCGGCAATTATTTAAAAAGAATGAAGAAAAGGCTTTAACTTTATTAACTTTTTGTTAAATTAAATTTTGATAAATTAAACAAATATAACGATTTAAAGTGTAAATATATAATAAAGTATAATTATAACTAACAAAAAATATAATTAATTTAAAGTTTAAAATATAATTAAGAAAGTTAAATAAATTAAATAAAGTAAGAGCAAAAAATATTTTCCATAAAGATAGATGCCTTCAAAATTTTGCAAAAAAAAACTCCTTGGATTTTGTTGAGAAATTTTTAATTAATAAAATTTTTTAGAAGTTTGGTTACGGCCGGAAGAAGGCATTAAATGTTCAATATTATTCAAAAATTTAAAGCTAATCACTTTTTATGTCAAACATGAAAAGAATACAACTAACTTACCCATTTTTCAACTGACTATAGTGGTTCAGTTCAACTTTTGTGATAGAAGTTATCTATCGCCTTTGGAATCCAAATAGATGTGATAAATGCTATAGAAAAGTGCTCTTCTTGTGTTAATCCGAAAGAAATTTTACAATAAAATAAATCGAATATATCTTGATAAAACCAAATAATATCAGAATAATTCCCTAATAATTAAATTAAATAGCACAAAAAACGGGAAATAAACTTAAAACTGAAAATAAAATCAATTTGCGAACGAACTCGGATAAAGACGGTATAAGCAAATATTTCAAAATCCCTCTGTTGAGTTCTTCCAGTGTTGGATCTTTTATATCGAGCTATCAGTTCAGTCATTGGTTCGCTTTAATCTTACTCCGAAACCCTGCTAAAATTTGAAACCTCTTCCCTATGTCGAATCATAAAACAGTGAGGAATATCTAACTGAGAACATGATATCTGCAAATTCTAATTGTTTTTCTCGGAAACAAAAAGTATAATATCCAATTACTTTTATCTTGTCAAAGTAATGACAAATAATAATAATAACCATAATATTTCCCCCAATACTGACATTTTTGTAGAATGAAAAATTTGTTGCTTAATTTAACGCTGTACGATCTAATTTAGATTTGGGTACTAAATAATTGTGATCATTAGTAAAAATATTTCATTATTTTAACTAATCTCCTTATAAGCAAATGACAAGTTTGTGTAAGTACGCTATTCTACGGAACACATTGTTGAGTAAAAAATTTGTTACAGTTGTACTTTGGAAGGTTGAAATGCACAGATGAAAGCAATTTTTTTTAGAAATTTTAATTAAAAACAAAGCTTGATTTTAATGTTTTACCGAGAAAATTTTCTTAAATTCTTTCTAAATATCATTGGACAAAAAATATTTTTACTCAGTTTTACAATCCAGAAACTTTTCTTTCTAAGATGCAGTTGATATAATAATAGATGTCTTTAATAAATTTTCAAAAATTTTTTTAAATATAATTTACAAATATGCTTCTGTTGCTCTTATTAATTTTAAATCGATTTCATTATTGCTGCAAATATTTTATTATTCTTCTTCTGTTGTTGGTGTGAAGATCTAGCAGGTTCCTGTTTTTTTTTCTAATTTTTCAGATTTGTAAAGTTTGCTGAGATTTTTTAATGTTTATTTTTATATTTCTAAACACTACTGTTATTTTCTGTGATATAATTTGATGTAGAAAAATATATTAGCACTCTTCAATCTTGTGAATTGGTGTTAATATTTACTTGTGATTTTAATTTAGAATATCAGTTTTTTATAGTAGTGTTCTAAATTTTTCAGTGAAACAGTAAATAAAAATTCTCTAAGATTTTACAAAAACTTTGAAAAACATTTCATTTGAAAAAAAATAATTCTGAAGTCAGAGAATCAATTTCTTCTTCTTCTATATTTTAGGAGCATGTTTTCATTAAGTTAGTTAAATTTAATAGCTTTTTGTTCCAGATTAAAGTTTGATTTTTAGGTTTTATGACAGAGAGAGAATTGGAAAGAACAGGTGTAAGGGTTCTAAGTACATGACTATATATATATATATATATATATAATGAGAATTTCTTTGAAAATTTAATATTATTCGATTCTCTAAGTTATTAAATTTATTCATTATTCACTTGTATCCAAATCATTCCCCTATGTATATCAGAAATATTTTTGATAATATTAACGCAATATTTATATTATAGAAATACTAATATCTGAGTATATTATATTTAGACTATTATAATACTATTTTATTTTATTTTCCAAACACTAAGGAGAGGTAAAAAAAAGTGTTGGGCCCAACTTATTCTGCAATGCCCCTCAGAAATAAAAATTTGATCTTGGGATATATCCCACCAATATTCTTATAATTGCAGTTCTAGTACTAAAACTGGTAGCAGATTTCCGACAAGTCAAGCGGGGCACTACCCTAGTGTCTCTAGGATGAGAAGAGGCCACAAACAGGTCAAATTAAAGAATTTCATTTTTCTAGTTTCATTATAAGTTACTAAAAAATACAAATTCTAAAATTTACAAAATACTAGCATAAGTAACAATTCATCGTATGTGTCAGTCTTATTATTTCTATTATAATATTTATATAATATAAATATTGAGTAAAAATTATCGAAAATATTTCTGATATACAAAGGGGAATGATTTGGATACAAGTGAATAGTGAATAAATGTAATTAAAAAATTTGTCTCAATACTGTTGTGCAGATGCGAATCCGGAAAATCTAGAGTCATAATAAATCAATAAAAAAAATGTATTTCTATTTAGTTAATGAAATAAAAAAATCAACTTAAACAAAATAAATATAAAAATAATTGACCAATTTATCAGAAAAAAGTGGTCTCATTCTGTGTATTGCCTATGAGTACGAAATAAATAAATCCGCAATTGATTAAAAAGCGATTTGATTTGCTGCCAGGTGGAATGATAGAGGTAGCATTATTAGTAATGAGTTTATTTCCTATTTTAAGGCAAATTATTTAAATGGGACAATTGATGACTATGATTCAAGTACCAAGTTTTAGCTTTATTCAAGTTTTAGCTTTATTGTTATTTATTTTTTTACATTAAGTAATCTAAGTTATAGTTTAAAAACATTTTAAATTTAAATCTACAATAATCATAATCAAGATTTGTTAATCGAATATATCTGCAGCGGTTTTTAACACATTCTTAAAAAATTATCAATTTAAGATATAATTAACAATAAAATAAGATTATTCTGGTCACAATTTTTTTTATTTAAAACAAAAACTTGAAAAGGTGAAAACAAAATAAAACTGCATATATCAGAAAAATTGGTGTGGGAAAAACATATTGAAGTCTTCACGTGTGTTTAGTAATTGCCTATTTAAATGAAAGATATTGATCCTTTTTTTCAGATAGTGTTTTTTCCCGGAAGTCGAGTCATAAAAGATGGTAAGGGGCCCAGTAACTCAGGGAAAGGGTGAATAAAGGACGGACCTCTCAAGCTCAAATCATCAGCTTATTTTCCGCAAACCTTTTATACACACGCCGATTTCAATCAACAAGCATTTTGAATCGTTGCGTTGTTTCATATTTAACACACTTAAAAAAAGGGGGGGGGGTGAAAGTGGTAGGACAAAATTTTACTTTAAATAATACTTTTCTACTGCTTTCACAGTTTAAATTTTAATTCTTATACAAAAATTCACTTTTTAATTCTATATGAAAAATTAATTTAAAAAAGTTATTTTTTCTATATCATTTAAGAAGGCATCATTTCTAACACTTCAAAGTATTCCATAAACAAAAAATAATTTCAAATATCTTATGAATCAAACTTATAAAAGAATTTCAAAGCCATTATTTTGTTTTTAATCCCCCAAAATTTTTATTAATTATTATGCAAAATTCCAAAACTTTTTTCCGTGCATTGTTGTGTAAAATAAATTTCATTTTTTTTTAACTCATTTTGAATTTTTTGAATAAACAGTACGAAGTAATAGAAATAATTCATAAGCTTGAAAATTCTATCTCTATTTAAACTTATAAGTGAAACCGAAAATGATAGATCACGTAAATTTTATTGCAATAACAGCGTCTTTACATATATCATTGGTCTGAGACAATTTCAGGTTTCCAGCAGATATTCTCTGTAGGATTTCAAGACCAATTACTTTCTTTTGACAGCAATCGGTTATCAATCATTGATATGCAGTTTCGTCAACTAATTGTATCAAAATTCAGGAGGATTGATCTCGTTGAAAAACGTTCAGCCGATCAATGAGACATTTGCCAGTAAAAAAAAAATAATAATAATTCGATATTTTGTGCTTTTTATGGCAGTTCTCAGGAATGGTTTAATTTATTTTGTGCTTAAGATATAAAAAAAGATTTGTAGCTTTTTGTAGTAAAAAAATGAAATTTTTTTTTTTTCTATTTATTATATTTTGTTTTAATCTATTTTTTCCTATTTTTTTTATTAATCATTTATTGACACTGAGTAAACCGGATATTTGAAGGGCAGGAATATCTTAAATGATACTCTTTTTTTGTTGTTAAATTAAATTATTGTCCAATTTATTATTTAAAAAATTCTGCTGAAGAGAGCCTTTTTTTTATTGAAAATTATGTAGATGCCCTGAGATTCATACAGATTTCTTTCAATCACATTACCATCCTAGATCTGGATGGTTTCATTCTACATGTGAAACCTGAAGTCAGGGATTCGAGACTTGTGTCATAAAAACGCATCGGTTTTCCAAACGAGAAGCACTGCAAAAGAGTTAGGCGAATTTTTGCGTTCCCTCAAATTTACGAGGGGTCAAGAGTCCCTAAGGGTAGGACAGTAAAGGCTCATTCAAGCCAAATGTTATCGCTTTCGTTTATTGTGCGCTACTTCAAGGTCTAAGGGATTCTAAGAACAGAGAATGAGACGACTGTTCTGTTTAGTCAAACCCCGACAGTTGATAACATCATTTTGCGAATCGTTGCACGGAGAATTGTTTTCTTAACTTTTTCTAGGCATTTTTAGCAAAAATTAGTCAGAAAATTGGTTGGACAGCTAAAAAAAATGTATTAGAGGCTCATAATTGTCTATTTAGATATTAATTACCCAGGCCCTAAAACATCACATAGCTGTTTTATCAGAATTCAATATTGTTTATAATCATTATTCTCTATTGAAAAATAATTACATTTTCGTTTTTAAATGATTCCAAGTAATGAAATATACAACTCAAAACCTTATGAATTGTACCAATGTAAATGCATATCAAATATATTTATCCAGAATTTATTTTTGTTGTATACTTTTCTAATGATTTTAAAGTCTTAATAAAACTTAAAACAATCGACATTTTATCGCAATTTTTTCTCTCGGTTATTTCCACCACTTTAAATTCACATTCAATGAAATTGGTATTTTTAAAAACATTCAAATGCAGCTAAAATGAACAAACAATTCTTTTAAGATATTATGCAAGAGTATTTTATTCCCCATAAATTTCGGTAAGTTTATAATGTCTAAATTTAAAAAAAAAAAGTACGGAGAGCTGGTGATCATTGATGACATATCTAATGGTCAAAATTTTAAATATACACTAAAAATTTGCAGAATCGGTTATAAGCGAACATGATACCTAAAAACAAAAGCAACTAGATGAGTTAAATATATCCTGCAATTTTATCAAAATATATAATTGTATTAATTTTTTGAATATAATTTGTAAAAGGAGTGATTATCCGTCAGTCTGTCTGTTCATGAGAGTTTGATTAATCATTTAAAAATAGGATACATGAAATTGCTTTGCTTTGACATCATTATTACAAACACGTATCCAATTTTCGCTCCAATCTAAAAGGATAGGAAGACGTGCTTCATACATACTTGATTCTATTTAACAGTATAAAGAAATACGGATACGCTGCACTGCATAAACATATGCATAAGAGAAAGTAGAGAGGTAAACACTATCATTGATCTTTACATTAATTGCAAAGATTAATGGTAGTATTAGACTGTTAGATTGCTTTTAATTATAATAATAATAAAGTACTGATAAAAATTGCTTTCCAGTTTGGAGCCCGCAAATTTTAAGGTTGTTACTGCCCCATTGTGAGCAATTGTAGTCTCGTTTCATAAGTAACACCCCTATCAGTAACAAAATATGAATGAAGTAATATATAATCCCTTATTTGATACGAGTAAACAACAGATTGTTATTTCAAGGCATAATTATGAATGCTATATTTTTGAATATTGAAAAATAATTTATCGCCCACGCATCTTTGAAGCATTTATCTGGATTATTTTGCATTAGAATGTGCATAGAGACATGGAATTAAAATTCCTGCTGCTCTTTACAAAAGATACATCTATCTCATTTATCCACACATGTTTTATCCTTTAATGAATATTCTCATTTGCAAATCAACAAAAAAATGCTTCAAAATATTATAAAATAAATACAGAATCTTTGAAATTCCTTTTTTTAGAAAAAATATTTTATAAATCTATTGTTTTATCTAAGAAATATATCTTCTTTGATAATCTTTTTTAAAAAAAGAGAGCTTGCGGTGTTAAAGACTTTAACAATGTTACCTGTCTCTTTGACATTCCTAACAAAAAAATCAAAAATTCAATTCAATTTATTTATAAAATTGATGTTATATAAACAAAAGTATTGATATATACGTGACTGCAGCATTTAGATTTTCTGTTATAAATTATATATATACCGGGTGGCCAGAAATAAAACACCCCTACTCTGACCTCCCTGGATATCGAACTACTCAGTGTAAAGGCTTGAAAATTTGTGGACATACTATTCAAAAAATGGGGAAACGGATTTCACGAAAAAAAAAATTTAGTTCCAGAAATCACCGATAGGTGGCACTGTACCACTGGACGTATGCTGAAAAGACACAAAAACACGTTTTAAACACATTTTATTTGAAAGTACCAAGCATACATGAAACAAGGACGTTATCGATGCAGGGAATGCTGCTCAATATGGTTCCCTTCCTGAAGATGTAAAATGTGAAGTCTGTGGACAGCTTGTTCAACTGCGGATCGTAACTGGTCATCTGAGATGCTTCTCACATGCAGACTGATACTCTCTTTCAAATCTGCCAAGGTTATCAGACGTTCTCGATAAACAAGGTTTTTTAAGTGTCCCCAAAGCCAAAAATCACACGGATTAAGATCCGGTGAACGAGATGGCCAAGTTGTCGGAAACGTGCGACTGATTATTCTGTCAGTGGTGAAATGTTGGCGAAGAAACTGTTGCACAGGGAGTCCAATGTGTGGAGGTGCTCCATCTTGCATAAAAGTAATGGTGTCAAGGCATTGGCGCTGCTGCAAATGGGGTACAACAAATGTTTCGAGCATCCTTTTATACCTGTTGGCCGTCACGGTACATGTCTCAAGGCCATTGGAAGTAACCTCTTCGAAAAAGAACGGTCCAAGGATGAATGTGGCTGTGAATCCACACCAGACTGTAACTTTCGGTGAGTGGAGTGGAATCTCTTGGAAGGTACGGGGGTTTGTCGTGTCCCATATGCGACAGTTATGGGTGTTCACTGTTCCACTGAGGTGGAAATGGGCCTCATCGCTCCACAGAATCTGCCACGGCCACGATGCATCCACTTCAACTCTAGCAAGAAATGTCAATGCAAAGGTCAGTCGCATCTCCCTGTCTGTGGCCAGCAATTGTTGATTAGGGCGGATTTTGTACGGGAAACAATGCACCATTTTTCTGAGTACGTTCCACACTGTGCTATAGGGAACACCCAAGTGTCGTGACACTGCACGTGCACTACTGCAGCCTAAAACATTATCCATTGACTGTTCAACAATACCGGTGGCAACATCTTCAACGACATCTGAACGAACCGGTTTGCGTCCTCGACCAGGCTGAACTCCAAGATGTCCAGTTTCCTCGAATCGAGCGATCATTCTCCTGAGAGCTTGTGGAAGCAATGGTCCCTTACGCAAATCCTTAAGTCGGCGAAACTCTCGAAGTGCTGCTGGAGCATTTCCTTTATTCTCGTAAAACAACTTCACAAGCAAAGCGCGTTCTGGCAGCGTGACAGCCATCACTAATAAGAATGACATTCCCCACCTTTTAACTTCTTTTATACCCAGAACATGGCTTCTAACCATGCTTTATGCAAATTTTTCTGGTTACAGTATGAAATTGCAGTTACAACGGGAGTTCTAGCTTCTTTACTATTTTTATTTTCCATAAGGGGCAGAAAAATTAAAAAGGAAGCATGGAAGCATTCCATTCCGCATAAACATTTTAATTTTTATTATTATTTGTGTCTTTTGATCATAGTTCCAGTTGTGCAGCGCCACCTATCGGTGATTTCAGGAACTAATTTTTTTTTCGTGAAATCCGTTTCCCCATATTTTGAATAGTATGTGTACAAAATTTTGAGCCTTTACACTGAGTAGTTCGATATCCATGGAGGTCAGAGTAGGGGTGTTTTATTTCTGGCCACCTTGTAT
>JAPMOQ010067310.1:0-10338 GCA_026543055.1 Argiope trifasciata | reverse complement strand
AAATAACTAAAACTCTCCATTGACGAAGATATATTTTCTCTACTTCATACTATGAAAATAAAATAAATGGGGAACTTTGATTTCTTTTAAATGTAACAATACTTCCTTCCAGGAAAAAGTAGCTTGGTAATGTTTTGGAGAGCAGACTATATTTCGAGATCATATGAGGAAACTCTTAAATCTGAATTAAAATCGTATAGCAAATTTCATCACTCTTGCACTTTACGTTTCTCCTTTATCATGCTTTTTTCTCTGATAGGCAAAGACATAGATTTCTTACTAATCCAATTCGCTCAAATGTTGTAAAAATCTGCAAATTTAGTCAGAGACCATACTCTAAATTTTTTATGTCAAGCTTAGGGTGTTTTTTATTTATTATCTTCATGATAACTTAGAATTTGACAAATGAAGAATCTTCCCCTTCTGGTAAATAATTTCATTAGTTTCTACATTTGTACTAAAAAAATTAATTATTCTGTGTACTAGAAAGTAGATAATATGAAGAACTAATTAATAACGTAAAGAAATCGAATTGAACCAAATTCCGTTTGTGGCGAGCGTCTGAATATATTTACCCATCGTATCTTGGTCCACCATAAAATGTTTATATGATAAAGGAAGTAGAGTTTTTCCCTACTTCAACTACTACTATTTCTTTCAAGCTACAATCTATGTAAAACAAACAATCTAACTCTATTTTTTTTATTCCCGCACTTCTACAGTGTTTCCACTACCGAAAAAGAAAAACGGCAGCTGACAAATAATACATGATGACGTCACACTACTTTTCCAGTGCTTCAGGTCACAAGTTCTTCTAGCTTCACCTACAATTAAGATGCTCAGTTCAATTAAAATATCATAGATAAAAGGGCGAGGTGTTTCTGGTCTAAAAGCATATGGATATAAATTTTAATAATGATGCGCATGCATAAGATTTGCAAATAAAAATGGTAGAACACCTTTGATGTTTTAAATTAAAATTGAATTTTTGTAGTATAACAAATTTAAAAATTCGCAGAAGCCTAAAAATTAGATTGAAATATAACTTACAAAAAAATAAATAAATTTACTCATCATTACCTAGATTCGAAACTGCAACATTCAGAATACTCGAAACTGTAATTTCTTTCATTCCATCAATTTACAAATTATACTAACGCCATCTGAAATGGAAGCTTCAAACTTCATTTAAAAATTCATAGTTTCAAACAGGATACTATTCTGGTCTAAATGCACAATGCTTTGAAATGAATTTGAAAACCCATATCTTACTGCTGTGCACTTCTGTGAACGAGTAAGATGTGAAATTTAAAAATGATATTAATGCTATTGATATTTTGGTAAAAAAAAATATGTTTTTATAATATTTTAATCATTGTATTCTGTAGTAATCTTAATTTTTCTTTAATATAATATAAAAAATAAATTAAATAGAAGAAAAATATTTAAAACTATTCATCTTCTGCCAGGTCCGAAGTTGCAATCTGTAGGATTCTCTGATCATCATTGGTTCTCAATCCATCATATGCTATACTGGTGCCATCTACATTTAAGAATCCAATTTCGATTAAAATGACATGGCTTGAAATATTATGCTTTTCTGTCCTAAAAACACAATGCTATTGATTTGAGCAATCGAATGGCATACGGAAGATTATGATTTAAAAATTGTATTATCTTATTGATATTTTGAATTAAAAATTAAATTTTAAAAATATAACATTTCAGTAGTCCAAGAGCAATTCTGTAATATAGTTTATAAAATAAATTAGATAATAAGATAAAACTGTTCTGTGTCTCACACATTCGAAACGGTAAATTGCAAGTGCTCTGAATTGTAATAACTCTCTATCCATCAAGAGACGAGTTTTCTAGATAATACAGTGTCCGTGTTACCACGGAAAGTTGGGGTGTAGTAGCTTCTGAGGGTAAAGTCCCCTGGGCACCTAGAGGGCAGAAGTCTGACTTCTAGCGCATTTAAAGATAATACACGCATTCGCTTACACAACCCCTTTTCACAGGGGAGCTCATTTATGCATCTGACAGATATAACACACAGAAGAGCAACCAGGACTCGAACCCGGGACTTCTAGATCGTGAGGAAGACACACTACCCCACGGCCAGAACGCCGGCAAGTTTTTTAGAGCAATCTATTGTTAAGATTCTGGTTTGAAAAGAAATTCATTATTTGATATAGGTGGGTATCTTGTTTCAAAACGTAATGCTATGAAATAGAGCTATTTTTGTGCGTGCACGAGAAGTGAAATATAAAAATTGTATTAATCTATCGGTGTTATTTGTTAAAAAAATTATATTTGGAAGTAGAGCAATTTTAATAATTCTTTTTAGCCTAAGAATAACACAGGAATCATTGGAAAGAAACTAAAAAAGAAAAATATATATGTAAAACTATTCCTCGTTTCCCAGATTCCAACCTTCAAAATGCTCGGAAATGCAATAACTCCCAAACAAACCATCAGGTCACAAGTTTTTCTGGTGTCATCACCATTTAAGCTTCGAAGTTCGATTTAAAAGTCAATGTTTGAGATAGGACGCGTTTCTTATCAAGAAGCAAAGTGTTATAAATTGGAGCAAGTGATGAGCATGCGCATGATGTGGAATTAAAAATAGTAATAAAATATGTATTATTTTAATTTAGTATTTTTTTTCAAAGTATAATAAGTTTTAATAGTTCATGTTATCTTAAATATTAGATAAGAGAATAAATTGCCAAATAAGTAAAATAGAAGAAAAAATCTATATAAAACTATTCATCGTCTTCCACATTCGAACCTGTAATCTGTAAAATGCTCTGATCGGTAATAAAACTCAATCCATTAGATCGGGTGTTTTTATAGCGCCATGATATAATTAAGATTCTAGATGTGAATAAAATTTAAAACTTTGTAACATTTTGAGTTTCTGTTTTTAAAATAAAATGCTCTGAATTGTACAGACTGCTGCGCATTTACAAGTTGTAGAAATAAAAATTGTAGAATCTCATCGATATTTCGAGGTAAAAATTTAATTTTAGACGTGTAACACTTTCTTTAATTCAAATAACTTAAGAACCAATCTAAAATATAATTTAAAAATAAATTAAATAAAAGAAAGAATATATTAAATTATTCATTTTTACCACATTCGAAAAATCAGTCTGCTGAATATCCGGAATACCGATGCTTCTCAATCAATTAGATAAAAATCTCCTGACGCCATCTACATTTAAAATTCTAAGCTCAATTAAAATATCTTAGTTTAAAATATGATGCTTTTCTGGACAAAAAGCCTATTGCTATGATTTGGAGGAATTGATATGAATACGCAAAATTACAATTAAAAACTACATTACCTAATTATGTTGGGAGTAAAAATATGTACAAGCATATTAAATGATTCTTAGTTTTCTAAGTAATTACCTGGAAAAATTTCAAAAATAAATTAAAATGGATGTGTCTGTGTGTGTGTGTCTGAAATATTCACCATCTCCCAGATATGATAGTACATTCTTCAAGCGAAATTGCAATACTCCTCAATCCATCAATATAGCTCTTTTAATCTATACTTATAATAAAGCTCAATGTGTGTGTGTGTGTGTGTGTGTGTTGGCGCTCTACAGGCCAGACCGTTGGACCTACAGCTACCAAATTTGGTACATGTATGCCTTGGAGGTCCGGAATGTGCACCTCGGAGCTCTTTTTTCGAATTTTTAATTAGAATTTGAGTTAATTAAAATTTAAGCAAAATTTCGACGTTTTTCCGCTATAACTTCCGAAAATATGATCGCATAAACATGATTTTTACATCAATTTAAAGATTAAAAAATTAGCCTTCTAGTGGTATCAGTGTTTTAATGTAAAATTCAAGCTTCTATTTTTAACGAATTTTTAAAGAAATATTTTAACCATGTTTTTTTAGCTCGTGACTGGATAAAATAAAAGAATGCCGGAATTTCAAATAAAAAAATTATCATCGCTAAATAAATCTACAGAAATGCAACTTTCAGCATGTGACTGGATAAAATAAAATAAATATAAAATGTGATATTTTATTTAAAAAATAAATGCAAAGCAAAGGTTTCTACAATCGTTTCCAATATTTATATCATTAACTCAATAAATCTTTATTTACGGTAAACCTGATTGCATTTAGACAGGATATGCATTGAAATCCCGACTTATTGGCATATTTATGTAATCGTTTGCAATATCTGTATCATTAATTTAATACTTTTTTTTCCCTTTCTCGCTTTCTTTAAAAAAACATATTTAATATTTTGGCAACGTCATCGAATTTTTTTTTTTTTTTTAATATTTTGGAAGCATAACCGATGGTTAAAACTGACTGATTTATAAAATTAAAGAATATTATTAGGAAAAGGTGTACTTTTAGAACTTTCCGTCCATCATCTTAAAGAAAATATTAATTTCAGGTCAATCAATGCCCGGAATTACTTCAAGGCTAATGAATATGTGATTTAATTGAAAATTTTAGAACGCTTTTCTCATGGCGAACCAGCTGGTCGCCAAAGGCGGCTAGTGTATACAATAAAGCTCAATGTGGGGGTGTGTGTGTTGGCTCTCTACAGGTCAGACCGTTGGACGTACAGCTATCAAATTTTTTAAATGTATACCTTGAAGGTCAGGAATGTGCATCTCGGAGCCCTTTTTTTCGAATTTTCAATTAGAATTTGAATTAATTAAAATTTAAGCGAAATTTCGAAGTATTTCCGCTATAACTTCCGACAATATTATCGCACAATTAGGATTTTTACATCAATTTAAAGATTAAAATAATTAGCTTTCTAATGGTATCAGTGTTTAATGTATAACTTAATCCTCTATTTTTCACGAATTTTTAAACAAATATTTTGACCATGTTTTTTGAGCACGTGACTGGATAAAATAAAAGAAAACAATGACGGAAGTTCAAATAATAATAAAAAACTATCATCGTAAATCAAGTCTAAAGAAATGATACTTTTAGCACGTGACTGGTTAAATAAAATAAACATAAAATGTGATATTTTCTAAAAAAGTAAATGCGAAGCAAAGGTTTCTATAATAGTTTGCAATATCTAAATAATTAATTCAATAAATCTTCTTTACGGTAAATCTGATTGAATTTAGAAAGGATATACATTGGAAACCCGATTTAACGGGATATTTCTATTATCATTTGCAATATCTGTATCATTAATTCATTATTTTGTTATTATAAAATGTGATAGTTTCAAAAAAAATGAAAACAAAGCTAAGGTTTCTATAAAATCTTTAAGAGCACGTCAAAGGGAAAAAATTAGGATTTATCACCGTGTTGCCATAATTTTGACGGAAGTTCAAATTTAAAAAAAGAACTATCATCGCAAATTAAATCTCAAGAAATGCAACTTTCAGCACGTGACTGGATAAAATAAAATAAACATAAAATGTTATATTTTCTTTAAAAAATTCAAGGCAAAGGATTCTATAATCGTTTTCAATATTTAAATCATTTATTGAATAAATTATCTTTATTTATACAGGATTTAATTTATACAGGATATACATTCAAATTCCTTTCCAATGGCCATTTTGTCAAATATTATTTATATGCATATACATTGTTTAATACTATTAATTTGATCTAAATGTAGTAAATAATCACATTTTATGTAGTTTGAGTCCAACAATGCATTTATGAATAATGAGTTTTAGATTTCTTCATACTTTGCTCTGTGAGCCATATTTTGAAAAATATTTTTATTGATATTTTAAATAAAAGTTGCTATACCAATCAGTCTTCTAAATCAATCATTAAAACTGACTGACTTATAAAATTAAAGATTATTAGGAAAACGTGTTCTTTTAGAACTTTCCAACTATCATCTTAAAGAAAATATTAATTTCAGGCCCATCAATGCCTGGTGTTCAAGGCTAATGAATATGTGATTTAATTGAAAATTTTAGAACCCATTACTCATGGCGAACCAGCTGGTCGCCGAAGGCGGCTAGTATATCATAGTTTGAAAAAGGATACGTTTATGGTTTAAAAGCATAATGCTATAAATTAGAGTGATTGCAGTGGATGTCTCAGTAAAGAAATTAAAAATTGTATTATCCTAATGATGATTTGAATTAAAAATTTATTTTTGGTTGTATAAAAATTTTTAATAATCAGCAATATCCTAAAAATTAACCTGGAATATAATTTAGAATGTAAATTAAAAGATAAGAAGAATATGAAAACCTATTCGCCACTCCTGAGATTCGAAATGTAATCACTCTCAATCAACCAGGTGGGAAGTTCTAACGCCATCTACATTGAAGATTCTAAGTTTCAATAAAATTTAATAATTTGAAATAAGATGCGTTTCTGGCTCAAAAGCGTAATGTTATCAATTAATGAGATTAAAGCGAATGCTCTCGACATCTAGAATTAAAAATTATAGTACTCTATTGATCTTTATATTTGAAATTTTATTTTCTGAATTATTGCAATCTAAAAGATTCGCTTAGCATAAGAATTAGATTGGATCACATGTTTAAAATAGAATTAAAAAATATGTAAAAGTACTCATCGTGACTCAGATTCGAAACTACAATCTACAGAATACTCGGAGCAGAATTGCTACTCAATCCCTTAAGTCGCGTGATTTTATAGAACCACTTACATTTAAGTACCCTTGATTAAAAATTCATAGTTAAAAAAATTGTGCTTGCCTGGGCCAAAAACATAATGCATTGATTTGGGGTGATTGATAGTCCACGGTGATCTGATGGTAAGGCCTCACGTTCAGAACCGAAGGGTTGTAGGTTCGAAGCTCGATTCCACCAAAGAACTGTCATGTAAGCTTGTCTGATGCGAATTAAATACGTTGGGGCCAAACGTCCTACCGCTGCTTTGGTGTGGAAGTTTGAAGAGGAAATGCCTGCTCAGGTGTAAACTAAACTTGGGGTGATTGATGTGTATACGCAAATCGTCCAGTTAAAAAGCTGGATAGCTCTAATTATCATATGAGCTAGAATTTAAATGAATAATAGTATCCTAAATATAAGTTTGGAAGTTATACAAAATAAATTAAAAAAGAAGAAAAAATATGTTAAATAATAATAGTCTCCACCATTTGAATCTGTAATAAACAAAATAATCGAAACTGTAATGCTATGACCTCTGACACTTTAGAAGCCCGCTGACAGGCTCTAGACAGTCCAACCATGAAGTCTAACATTTTTCGCGAGCGGCATCTACATTTAACTTCCGATGTTAATTTAAAATTTTATACCTTGCAATAGTATGGGTTGCTGCTCAAAATCATATAATATAAATAGGAGTGATTTGCGCTCTATGAAGAATTAAAAACATCATTAATTCTATTGATGTTTCAACATGAAAGTTTACTTTTGTAAGTATAATCAAATTAATAAATTGTAGTAATTTTACAATTTTTGCGGATTTTCATGTATAAAAGAAATTTAACAAAATTTACGAAACTATTCATTGTCTCCCAAATTCTAAATGTGTTCTTCTGAATGCTGCCAAGTGCAGAAACAATGTAGTCACTTAGATTTAGAGAAACATCCATATTTAACTTTAGAAGTTAGTTTCAAAACTCATAGCCCATATTAGGATGAGATACTCATCAAAAATTTTAAAATGCTGTGAAACGGAGCTATTTCAGCACAATCTCAAGATGTGAAATTTACAAAATTTACAATTCATATTTTGATGTAAAAAAAATTAATTTTGGGAAATATGACTACTTCAAAAATTCTTAGTATCCTTTGAATTAATTTATATTTTAATATAGAAGTTAAAATATAAAATTTTCATTACCTTTCAGATGCGAAGCTGCGGTATGCAGAAGGCTCTGAAAAGTAATGGTCGCTTAATCTATCAGTTTACAAATTCTTTGAGCGCCATCTACATTCAATCTACATCTACTGCTAATTTCGAATTTTAAAAAAATCCCAAAATAAATTAGGATGGGATTATGGTTTAAGAGCAAAATATTATGCATTTTAGGGATTTCTGCACATGCTCAGCATGAGCAATTAAATTTATGAATTTTTTGGCACTTTAATATTTAAAAAAATTGAAAGTATGATCATTTTAATAATTCCTAGTAAACTTAGAATTGGTCTCGAGTGTAATATACCAAATGGTATAAAACTAGGAAAAAAGTATAAAAATTATTCATCGGAATAATATTCAAAATAAGAATATAAATATAAGAAACGTTCTGCAGTTTCGAGTATCAGTTGAAAGAACAGCCTATTTCTTTAATTTGACTTGTCGTTATATCCCCCCATCCACTTATTTTTTGAATGACTGAGGGATTCTTATTGCGACAGTCCATTTCAAGTTTCAAATAAGGTAGGAATCTGGTGAAAAGGCCCAGTGCTGAATATAGGAATGACTTATGCATATGTGCATGAACTTGGCACTTGAAATTTCAAATAATTCTATAAATATTTTAACGACATCTTCTGTTTTTGACTTATAAGGTTTGAAATTATTCAGAGAAACTACTGAACTGGTATTGGAAAGTTTATTCAAAATTTAAAAGAAAAATAATAAAAATGTACAAAACATTTTATAGCTTTGAGACTCGAACTGAAGACCAGCCAACATATTCGATTCTACTTGTTGCTCTATCAAGCAAGCTATTTATTCCTTGCTTGTCGGAAAGGTCTTAGATACTTATTATGACAATCGAATTCAAGAATCAAATATAGCAGGAATCTGGTGAAAATGCACAGTGCTGAATATAGGAATCACTTCTGTATATGTGCGTGAACTTGACACTTTAGTATTTAAACGAATGTGTGGTCTCTGACTCTTAATACGAAAATCCAATTCGAGTTTCAAATAAAGTGGAAATCTGGTGCAAAAATCATAATGCTGAAAATAGGAATGATTTCTGCACAGATGCGTGAACTTAGAACTTAATATATTCTATCAATCTATAAATATTTTAATAAAATATTTTATTTCTGAATTTTAATCTTTGGAATAATTTAGTGTAAATATAGAATCGGTATTTTGAATAATATTCGAAATAAAAATGATAAAAAAAAATCTATAAAATATTTTGCGATTTAGGGCCTCGAAATGAAGACCGGCAAAATCTTTTATTCTGTTTGTCGCTCTATCCACCAAGCTACTTATTCCTTAAGCGGTTGAAAGAACTTTGATTTTTACTATGACAATCCAATTTAAGTTTCAAATGTGGTAAGAAACTTGGGAAAATGCAGTAGGTTGAGAACAGAAATGTCTTCTACGCACTTTCAAGAGTTTGACGCCTAAAATTTCAAATAAATTTATAGATATTTTATTTTTGATTTAAAAGATTTTAATAATTCAGAGTAACTATAGAATTAGTACTCAGAATAAAATTCAAAAGAAAAAATATATATACAAATGCATTTTGTTGTTCCTACGATCGAATTGAATAAGAGGAAAAATCTCGAATTCGTCCTCTAGCTCAACATCAAGCTACTTTTTCCTTGAAAGGCTAAAATTTCTATTACGCCAATCCAATGCAGTTTCAAATATGGGGGTTTAGCTTGGATATTTTAATGCCCCTTTGTAAAACAATACTAGGGCTATTTGGAGATGGACCTAGTAATTTTCAACCACGATCGGGTGACGAAGACGACACTTGACCTACCACTCCCCTCTGCACACCATACCAGCAGGAAGATGTTTCATCTGATAGATTTAACGTTCAAGAGACTCCCTTACACGACGTTTCCTCGGTGAAATCGTGTCTCGAACCTGGAACCCTCCGGTTACGAAGTCGAGACCTTACCATCTGACCACCTCGGCCGATGCTAGCATCGTGTGAATCAGCTCTTAAAGCACAATACTAACAGTAGGAATGACTTCTGCTCGCGTACAAGAGCTTGGCCATTAAAATTTGAAATAAATCTTTAGACATTTTAATGAAATATTTTATTTTTGATTTCCAAGGTTTGGTCTAATTCAGAGCAAATATAGAAATAGTATTTGGAATAATATTCAAAACGAAATCGATAATAAAATGTTTTTAAAAAACATTTTCTGGTCTCCAGACTCGAACTGAAGATCGACTCAAATATTTGATTTACGCTGTCACTGTATCCACCAAGACACTAGCTCTTCCACTGGCTGACGGGTCTTTAATAATACGACAGTGAAAATCACGTTTCAAATATAGTAGGAATGTGATCTAAAAATCCAATACTAAGAGAAACAATGACTTTTGCGCATTTGCATGAATTTGACACTTAATATTTTATATACATCTATAAATATTTTTAAGAAATATTTTATTTCGGAATTTCAAAGTTTGGAATAATTGAAAGCAACTATAA
>JAPMOQ010067297.1:64737-79284 GCA_026543055.1 Argiope trifasciata | reverse complement strand
CTCTTTAATCACTGAAAAGTTACATTAATTAAATAGCTCAGTGCAGTGGGAAATTAATTAAAGAGCTTACTGTTAAAACGTCCAGGACAACAACAACATTGTGAATTTTTGTATTTGAAATTATCTCTTTAATCACTGAAAAGTTACATTAATTAAATAGCTCAGTGCAGTTGGAAATTAATTAAAGAGCTTAGTGTTAAAACGTCCAAGACAACAACAACATTGTGAATTTTTGTATTTGAAATTATCTCTTTAATCACTGAAAAGTTACATTAATTAAATAGCTCAGTGCAGTTGGAAATTAATTAAAGAGCTTACTGTTAAAACGTCCAGGACAACAACAACATTGTGAATTTTTGTATTTGAAATTATCTCTTTAATCACTGAAAAGTTAAATTAATTAAAGAGCTCAGTGCAGTTGGAAATTAATTAAAGAGCTTAGTGTTAAAACGTCCAGGACAACAACAACATTGTGAATTTTTTTATTTGAAATTATCTCTTTAATCACTGAAAAGTTAAATTAATTAAAGAGCTTAGTGAAGTGTTAAATTAATTAAAGAGCTTAGTGTTAACACGTCCAGGACAACAACAACATTGTGGATTTTTGTATTTGAATTTATCTCTTAAATCATCGAAAAGTTAAATTAATTAAAGACTGTAGTGCAGCTGAATCAAAGATTCGTGACTTAATTCGTGATTCTAAGCATTCCAAAAATATTCAAATCATTGATTTTAAATACAGTAATATTTCAATGCCTAGAAAAATCTGTAAATTATTTTCTCAAATTAAAGTCAATTCAAATGCATTTAATAACATTGGAATACAGAAGAATTATAAACTGCCAGAACAAAATATTATAAATATGCAATAAATAAATATGTCAAATATGCCAAAAAATATGCTACATCAGTAAAATTTTTATTTTGGCATATTTTTTATTGAAAAATCTATAAAATCTCCGAGCATTCACAAAGTATCACACGGGGCTTACAGAAGTAAGTATTCAACACATAACAAAACAAAAAAGACAAAACTGTTAAAATTTATTTTGTTATGTGTTGAATACTTACTTCTGTAAGCCCCGTGTGATACTTTGTGGATGCTCGGGGATTTTATAAATGTTTCAATAAAAAAAATATGCCAAAACAAAAACTTTACTGACGTAGCATACTTTCGTAGTTTATCTGCTTCATTTCAGTATTGTATCCAACATGTGATTGCTATTCTATATAATAGGCAATATGTTTATATTAACTTAGCTGTTGCCTTACAATTTTGCAGTTTTATTACACCTAATTCTTAGGACATAATATAGCAATAGCGAAATATTCAGCAATATTTATTTTTATTCATTAAAAGCTTTGGTATAATAGTATTTTAGAACATAATATCTACCTGAGTTATCAATAAATCTCTTTGGAATAATTTAAAATACGAATATAAAAATCAGGGGAATTACATGGCATCGTTATTGAACGATTTCGTTTAGAATGACTGTCACTTCGTTGATGCAATATGCTGTCATGACAGTATTTTACATTCGTTTATTGATAATATTACAAGTAAAATGCTTTTAACTTAAAACTCTTAAAACTGAACATCTCAAATGCCATTGAAGTAGAGCTAATATAGATGCAGAGGATTACATTATTTTTTTAATTATAATATCAAATCGCAAAAACTCATACGAATATCCGTTTTGTAAGACTGAATTGATGATAAAAATCAAATTCGCATTTACTTAAAATCTAATTCACTTTTAATTAGGAATTAACATTCATAGTTGTTTTTGTTTTGTTTTTTTCAATTTTTTGAAGAAAATCTGTTGCAAAAAAAATCATGTGATTCTTTTCTTACACAGAAAAAAAATATCTTGGAAAAAAGCATTTTATAAAACATCCTGGTTAAAAAAAGAATGCAATTAAAAAAAATTGAATTCTTTTTTGTTTAGACTCTTTAACTGAACATAGATTATAACGAAAGGGACTGAAAATGAAACCATGAGAAGTATTATTATAATCTCTTAGGTATTCCTCAAATGAAAGCTAACGTGCTAATATGATGCAATTTTCGACTTATAAAATAGTTTCGTTCAATATTTAATTTATTCGATACATGCATTCCAACCCACAACTTATAATTCGATACCAGTTAGTCAGTTATTTTGTTATCACTTATAGATAGCAAATTAAACTAAGAAGAGACCTGTTGGCCAGATATCATGAAAATATATTCCCAGTCATATTTTACAACTCCATATAGGAGCAAAGAATATCGTTCAGAAAGTATTGTTACAAACCTGTAATTTTGCTTTCCCTCACTAATAATATCATCGTGGAGAAGACTGATTTACAATCATCTGTATTGAACGGTGCCCTGGCGTCACATCAATGATCCTAGAACTTGGAGAAGAATTCGGCGACATTGGCGACAAAATGTATAATACACAAAATATCGAGAATTTTCCAGATAGGAACCAAGATACATCCAGAATGCTCCTGATTGGTACAGAAGGGTTTTAGCACTGCCTTCCACCGCTACATAAGGCCGATAATCTGAGAAGTACTGTGTTATTCGACCGAGTAGACCAGAATGGTGAGGTCTAGAACCGAGGAGTCGCCGTGAGAATACCGAAGTATCAGCTGTCGTCGTGTCTTCTGTCAAGGTTTGGGGCGGTGAAAAATCGAGAAGACCTGAATTGAAAGATCTTGAATAGAAGTCCTGAAAAGAGGAGTCGCCGAGAGGGTACCGAAGTACCGGCGGAGTGCTGAGTTGATGTGTGTGCCGTATTCTGTCATTGTTGTGTCTTGTTTGTAGCCGTTGTGTCGTCATTGGGAAAATAGCAGTCCTGAACTGAGAAGTAGCCCGGTTGTGTGAAGTAGTGAGTCGGCAACGAAAGCGAAAAGAGACAGCATAAAAAAGTTCAGCCAATAGGGAGTGACCTACGAGAGCGTAGACAGAATCCCTTAAAATTCTCTCTCCTGCTGAATCCTGTCTAACCGCTTTGTGAGCTGTGGACGTTGCTGCTACGAAATTTCTGCATGTGAACTTCTATTGCTATTGTGGGCAGCTGTCTGTAGTAAAGTACTACTATGTGCTGTCCTGTGTGTTTGTCTCGGCTGTATATAGTTGTCTTCTGTACATAGTTGTGGTGTAAATATTTGTCGTCTTTTTGATGTCCTGTCTCCGTCCTATAAATAAACGTAATATGTGTTGTATCGTCTGCTAAAGGACGGATCCTTGTGTGTGCTCATATTCTCACACCATACACGCCACTATACGAATAAAAGAACCCGACGGCGCACAGCGAGCCAGCACTCCACTGATTCTTCGATATTCTCGCGGTGACTCCTCCACTCAAGACTCCTCAATTAAAGACCTCTGAATTCAGGTCTACTCGATCGACCAACACAGCACTTCACAGATTGTCGGCCTTACATAGCGGCGGAAGGCGGGGCTAAAAACCTTCTGGACCAATCAGGAGCATTCTGAATGTTTCTCAGTTCCTAATAGAAGGATTTGGAAGACTCTCTATATTTCGTGTATTATTCATTTTGTCGCCAAAGTCGCTAAGCTCTGGGATCCTTGATACGACGTTCAGTACAGGTGACAGTAAATCAATCTTTCCCCACTATGACATTACTAGTGCGGGAAACCAAAATTACAGGTTTGTAAGCGTATATTCAGTCTGAAATGCATTCAGTCTGAAATGCATTCAGTAACGAATTGCTATTCAATTCTTATGTAAAACCAAATGCCGTAAAAGGAAATAAAACAAAATGTGTCCCAAAAAAATTGTTGAATGATCACCCACCCCAAACATCCGATGGGCATTCTTCGGGTTTGATGCAGTCAGAATCGAAATCTTTGTCCTCCTTCAGAACGTAGCCGGGCATGCACTTGCAGCCATAGTTTAGCTTCAGGGTGCAGGCCCTCACTGGGTGTTCAAGAGAGTAGCACGAGTCTGGGCAGTCGCCAAATGAACCGTACTCTTTGTTCGGTGGGCATTCTGTTCGAATGTCTAAAAAAAATTTTAAGAAATATAATGGCAAATAAATTAGTCAGATTACAATAAATAAAATGTAATGCAAATGTATTAGGGTAGTATGAGATATTTATGTACCATGCCTTAACCAAAAATCGGCATTTCCGTCTCGCCCGATTGCTTTTGTTTGTTTCAGTTATATTGCCGCAAAAAGAAAGCTTGCAACGAGCTCAGTGGCTGAACGGTCAACGCATGTGGTCGAAACCCGGAGCTTGCGGGTTCGAGGCTCGCCATGGCTGTCATATCTAAAGTACGGAATTTTTAGTTTGGCTCCTTATGCTCTCTAACATTCTAGACCTTTCTTTAGTGTGCAGATTAGTTGGTTTTATTTGTTTCAGTTATACTGCCGCATGAGAAAGCTTACCACGAGCTCAGTGGATGAATGCTCAACGCATGTGATCGAAACCCGGAGCTTGCGGGTTCGAGGCTCGCCACGGCTGTCATATCTAAAGTACGGAATTTTTAGTTTGGCTCCTTATGCTCTCTAACATTCTAGACCTTTCTTTAGTGTGCAGATTAGTTGGTTTTATTTGTTTCAGGCTCGCCATGGCTGTCATATCTAAAGTACGGAATTTTTAGTTTGGCTCCTTATGCTCTCTAACATTCTAGACCTTTCTTTAGTGTGCAGATTAGTTGGTTTTATTTGTTTCAGGCTCGCCATGGCTGTCATATCTAAAGTTCGGAATTTTTAGTTTGGCTCCTTATGCTCTCTAACATTCTAGACCTTTCTTTAGTGTGCAGATTAGTTGGTTTTATTTGTTTCAGTTATACTGCCGCATTAGAAAGCGTACCATCAGCTCAGTGGCTGAATGGTCGACGCATGTGATCCAAACCCGGAGTTTGCGGTTTCGAGGCTCGCCATGACTGTCACATCCAAAGTACGGGTTTTTAGTTTGTTTCTTTAAGTTCTCTACCTTTCTAGACCTTTCTTTGTTGTGTAAATTAGTTGTTTCTCGAATATTCTGTTCGTGTATAAAAGCTGATACCCACTAGTCGTGGGCAACTTTTTGACCTTGTAAAGTTGACTCGCTGCTTTCCTTCAATAAGCTTGCATGTTAGTTTCAAGCTTACGGTGTGTTTATTTCAATCTTCGTCTTAATATTAACGTCCCATTGTAAAGCAATACTAGGGTTTTATTTGGGCCGACCTCTGTCAGATAACAAGGATGGCAATTGAACTGGCGCCCCCTTTTCTCTCCAAAACACATCACACTAGCCCGCCCCACCCGAAGATACACAAAAAAATGTGAAAAACTAGATCGTCGCTACAGAAACATTGGTAGGAACTGTGATCAAGTCCTGAAGACCATCACCGCCCCTGAACAGATCTTCGTTTGGGATGTACTACTCATACTACATGGAAGTGGCCTATCTAGGCCCCTTTCAGGACCCACCCGGGTGGTGATATCAAACTCCAAAGAGGTGTGTCCAAGAGGAGGAGTTAGGGAACTCGTATAAGATGATTTTAAATTAATGGAACAAACTTGGAGACAAAGAACAAGAATAATGATAATTTTTACATAGGAAACGCAAGTCCCTGTTAATTTCAGTTATAGAAATGTCTTATTTTTAAGCAAGCAATGATTATAAAAGATGTTACTGAACAAAAAAGGCAACTGAATACTCAGCTGAGTCAGTTGAAATTCTCAGTTACGGTGGCATTGTGAGACAGGTGGTGTCATCTTATCAGTTATATTGGACTGTGGGAGAAGTGTGTCATCTTATCAGTTACGATATCACTGTGAGAGAGGAGGTGCTATCTTATTAGTTATGGTGGCACTATGGAAGAGATGGTGTCATATTAGTTACGGTGGCTCTGTGGGAGAGGTGGTGTCATCTAATCAGTTACGGTGACATTTAGGGAAAGGTGGTGTCATCTTATTAGTTACGGTGGCAATGCGAGAGAGGTGGTGTTATCTTATTAGTTACGGTGGCACTGTGGAAGTGGTGGTGCCATCTTATCAGTTACGATATCACTGTGGGAGAGGTGGTGCCATCTTATCAGTTACGGTGGCAATGTCGAAGCGATGGTGTCATATTAGTTACGGTGGCAATGTGGGACAGTTGGTGTCATCTAATTAGTTACGGTGGACTATGGGAGAAGTGGTATCATCTTATTAGTTCCAGTGACAATGCGGGAGAGGTGGTGTTAGCTTATCAGTTACGATATCACTTCGGGAGAGGTGGTGTCATCTTATTAGTTACGTTTGAGTTCGGGAGAAGTAATGTGAGTGAACATATTCAGTTTTGAGAGGGTTTGTTAGACGAATCTGTAACACGAATGCTCACTTGTCTAGGCTTCAACAAGGAATCTACTTACCATGTCTGGGTAATGGGGGTATTTTAGGGCACTGTTCAGGCCTCACACATCTTCCCCCCTGTGATCTAACAAAGCCGTCTTTGCACTGGCAACCAATTACACACAAAGCAATGCAGAATTCGGGAGGATTGTCATAATTGTCACACGTCAGAGGACATGCCGTTCCACATTCTACGAATTCCTCATTTTTTCTGCAATTTGCTGCAAAGTAATTAAAACAAAAAAATTAAGAATAATAGGACAAAAATATAATTTCTAATCGCTTATCATATCAAAAAATAACAGTATGAAATAAGTTTTTTTAAAAGAGGAAACATTGTGATGAACACTTAATAATTGCTGGGAAGTATATTACTAGTCTAAATTTCTATCATAAACTACAAGTAGAGGAATGATTTATATATTCTTGTACATTTATTTATGTCTATATCTATTCTTGTAATAAATCTCAATGTGTATGTTAGTATCCACCGATCTACTGTCAAACCATTTAATCTAAACTATGCCTATATGTAATTTAGAGGATTTGAATGTGCCTTTTAAAACAATTTTTGTAAGAAAATTTAATTCAAATTTTATTATTAAAAACTGATTAAATACAGCAAATTTTTTTTATTTTAGCAAAATTTTAAAATTAATTATCATTAAAAATGTCTTCTGAATTATAATAATTTAAATATCATGCAAATTTTACTGAATTTTAAAATATGCCTGTTTTTCTATAATAGATCGTATTCTTATTCAAAAATTCAGAAGATTTCAACTGTTTCAGCAAATACTTAATTTGTATGGTTTGCTCACTTTGTTGAAACTTAAGGATGAAAATGTTTACAATCACAGGAATTTACATGACAAAAAAAGGGAATTAAAATTTTTGCGACTTTTAGAAGGTAGATGTGGTGGTGGTGGGTGGTGAGTTTAACGACACTTGGTCATATGAAGCCGGAATGGGGGGATCTCTTTCGAATTAAGGCATAGGTGTGCGCCTTTCGTTGTGAACGAGCACCGTGAAGGAGAAAATACGACTTTGCTCGAACACACTCGACACAACCCTTCTTAGGAGGTGGTCGAACTCATTCATCTATCCGGATGTCAGAATTTAGATCCAAATCAAAGACGACTCATCCCTGATTCAGTACCCCTAGAGGTATCGTTTTGTTATGGGAACTTGGAGGTTTTTGCAGTCACGACCTATTCAACTTGCCCCAACTGCCATTAGCCAACACAGTGGTCTTTGGCCGAGACGAGGACAGAACTCGTTACCTTTCGGTTACGAGACCGACATTCTTCCAATTAGGCTACCGCAGCCCTAGAGGTATATGTAGGAAACTGTAAGGATTTAAATAGCACTATGATATCACGGGACCGGTTTCCATTAGTAACCTTAAAGTGCACAGTGAAAACAGCAAAGTAAAGACAATTAAAATGACATGACTTTAATATCACACTATTTCATGAAATGATGAAAGCAAAATTATATGTCTAAGCAAATTAATCAAAGTGATGACTGGTAATAAAAAAGTATTTTTCCAGTGAATTTACGTTGATCTCTAATTTTAAAACAAAATTATATGCTTTTTTGAGAGGGACCCCGTACTTTAGGTCAGTGATCGGATGTCGATAAATACACCTGAGCTTGTACCAACTTCCGAGCTTCCACAGCACACCAGCCGGACACCACATTTGTCCACCACAGAGATAGCGTTCATCACTCTCGTTTAAACAACGGTTCTTCTGTGACATCAGGTGTCGAATCTGAAACCCTCCAGTTCATAACCCGAGACTTGACCAGCAAGTCCATGCAACCCCATAAAGTTACTGAAAAGTGAGATTTCTTCACCTTATAATTCCACACGGCAACAATAGTTAATTTATAACTATCAATTTTTCTTTTTTACAATATAATCAATTATTACAATAATAACCCGATTTCGAGATTTATTACTCAGTTCATGCAGAACGTTACAGGTTTAACCCAAGAGGACTAAATTGAAATTATTGTAAATAGATTTATAATCATTATTTTTGGTTTCTTGCATGGATAGAAATTACTAGCTCAGTATTATTTGCCACATATTCATTTCTATCTGTTGTGGACTTTTCTATATTTACAAAGTAGTTAAAACAAAGATATATTCGCACTGATCTATTATTATGTTAATACGAACATTATTATTATCATTAATTACTCAATTGTTGGGGCATCATTATATTAATTCTCGAAAAATAACAAGCATTAATTGCTGTTATCACAAAAGGTAAATTATAAGTGTTCACAAAACTTGCAGTCTTTAATTTAATAGAAGAATTTTGGTAAAAATGAAAAATTTCTCATGTTTTTCAAAATAACCAAAACCTCTTCAAGGCTATACAACAGCTCAGACCAAAATGTCAGTCAAAATCAACCGAAATCATAACTTCAAAAAGGCTCAAAAGTCCCTGAAAAGTTCAGTTCTCTAGAAGGAAAACAAAACCACAGGACCCAGACGGACGCTACAGATTTTGACTCTACAGTGATTGTTTATTTGCTGACACATGTCACACAGATGCTCTCAATGTAATTTATCAATCTTTTCATTTTAGTTAGTATTCTTATTTCCCTGTATTTTTAACCCATAGGCACCATTTGTTTAAGTATTATTGTTCCCTACATCTAATTATTACTATACCAAGAATTGAATACAGTCGTATAGGATTTGACACCAATGGGATTCTCTCTGGAGATACTTGGATGGTTTGTCGTCTCCTTTTTTTTTTAATTTTTTCTTTCGTTCGTTATTTTCCTTCCTACTCTTCTGTGCTCCTCCAACTGGTTAGATAACTTAGTGTTATAGGCACCGGGGTCATAGGATGGGGTTATGTTATGTAGTTCAAAATTCCATAACAAATAGATATTCATGTGCTTCAAAAAAAATCCCCTTAGTAATTATAAAGGCGAAGCGGTATGAGAGAACATATTAAATTCTGACAGAGGCTGATATCTATTAGACGAATGTCCACTTGTGGTAGAGATTGTGTCATCTTGTTAGTTATGATAGCACTGTGGGACATCTGGTGTCATCTTAGCACTGTGGGAGAGGTGGTGTCATCTTATTAGTCACTGTAGCACTGTGGGAGAGGTTTTGTCATCTTATTAGTTACGGTGTATTGTGGGAGATCTGATGTCATCTTATTAGTCACGGTAGCACTGTGGAAGAGGTGGTGTCACCTTATTAGTTACGGTGAATTGTGGTAGAGGTGGTGTCATCTTATTAGTCACGGTGGTACTGTGGGAGAGGTGGTGTCATCTCATTGGTTTCGATGGCTCTGTGGAAGAGTAATGTGCGGGAACATATTCAGCTCTGTCAGGTGTCTTTTAGGCTAATCTGTATTACGAATGCTCACTTGTCCAGGCTTCAACAAGTAAACTACTTACCATGTCTTGTTACGGGGCACTCTTCCGGTTTCACACATCTTCCATTCTTTGTACTCACAAAGCCCTCGTCACAATGGCAACCCTCTACACACACTGCAGCACAGGCTTTGGGAGGATTGTGATAATTGCCACATGTCAGAGGACACAAACTTCCACATTGGTCATAGTGAGCGTTTTCGCCGCATTTTACTGCAAAACAAACGAAACTAAAAAAATTAAAAAAGTAATAGGACGTGTTTACAATTTAAATTTCAATAGTTAATTTTGTGAGCATAATAAGAACATGAAATAAGTTTTTAAAAAGTAAAATTTGTGATAAATGCAATAGTAGACCGGTCAGTCAGCAGTCTAAATTACTATAATAACCTACTAGTACAGGAATGACCATTCCACTGTACATTCTCGAATCCTAGTAGCATGCAATATTGTACTATACTGTATGACATTGATTAATATTCGCAATACTGTTTAGTATCATATAATATCTCATAATATTGTGCTGTAAGCTGTACTACCGGGGAGCATCTACAATATAGCTTGCATTGTGTTTATCTGCAAAAGATAGGATTGTTGCATGCATTGTTTTATATTTTTCAGTTAATTGTTATCAGATTGTACAATTTAATTTGAATTTTACAATAGATGGATTACGTACCGAATTTTATTCATAATCACTTTTCTTACTGCAGTTATCTTATAAACATGCATAGCATACGGATGGATTGATAATGGAAACTCTAGTTAGAAAATTTCCTCCAAAAATAGCGAGGAAGCTTTTGAATTTAGAGTTTTCTTTCTTTCGCCATACTAGCCGTTTCTCAGAAAAGAAATTTCAACAACTTCCCGTCAGGTGACTCCAAACGAGAACAATAGTTAATTTTTACCTATTAATTTTCCTTTTTTAAACAGAATAAATTTTTACAACTTAACTTTCAGTTTTACTGCTCATTTCGTTGACAATAGTGATGACTTAATCAAAGAGGATTTAATTTAAATTACTGTTACCAGATAATTAATAATTTTACTTTTTGTTAGCCAACAAATGTTAACTTTTCTGCACAAACAAATTCTTAGCTTTAATTGTCTACGTTTGTCATTTATATTTGGTTTCAGGCAAGAACAGAAAATACCAGCTCATTATTAATTTGTGGGGATGGTATTATCTGGAATTGTTCCAATGTAGAGGTTGAATTCCGCCAAGGATCAAACATGTGATGTTTGGGTTTGAAGTCACGTAACTTATACATTCTAAGTGGCTGTTAACTGACTAACTACTGGCTGTTACTGGTTTATTAAAAGCGATATCTAGTGTATAGTGGGTGTTATTGGCTTATTAAGATATCACTACAAGTTGTCACATAATCATTCTTGATATTTCAGCCAAATATTCATTTACAAAGTAACAATAACTCAAAAATAAATACAACAACCGATTATTTTCATCAGCCTTATTATCACTAATCTCACGACATCTTCTATGGTACAACTAACCATCCCACCACCAATGAACGAGGTAGTATAGACAGGATTTGTTGTGGTCAGCTGCTTCTTTCACATAATCCATCCATATTACTGACAAATTTCCCAAACTAGGTTCACCCTAAGACCCAGGTGTCATATTTTCCCCAACATTTTTCATCCTATGTTTCGAGCAGCATGTCAACACTTTGCGAAAACCATCTCAAAGATCTCTGTGTACCTTCAAATGCACGTAGCACTGCAGAATTAAGGAAAACCCTTTAAATTTTTGACAAAATCTTTTAATTTTTAACATCAGGTCTTTCAGTATCTTAAGATTTTCTAGCACTATCAGTACTGACATCAAGTCATTATTTTCAACTTTTTATTTCATTCTTAGTTATAAGACTTCTTAGCTATCGATTTAGACATTAGAATCATTTAAGTAATGGCAAACATTAAGCATTCCTCCACAGATGCGTTTATTTTCAAACATTCTTGAAATCTGGGAAAATATACGATGCATCCCCTTGTTCATATATAATTATCAGGGGATGGTATCTTCTTTTTGAATACATTTCCTTTTTTTGGCATGTACCATCTGTCAAACTAGTGTAAACTTTATTCCTTCCCTTAATTCTTATTATAAGACTCTATTCGATTTTGAGACAATTATGCCTACACTCTCTGTGCTGCCAACATCGTACATTGATCGGTCTTTTCATCACCATATATTCCAATATGGGCCTTCACCCAATACAGTATCTATTTGTTGATTTTTCCATTTTTTAAAATTTGTTGTCCATTACTTCCTTATTACAGTTGTACTAATTAGTTTTTGCCTTTCTTCTGTCGTGGGACGATGAACTTTTGAAGGTACACAGAGAAAATATTAAAAAGGTTTTCTCCAAGTGTTGACCTGCTGCTCATAAAACAGAACGAGAAATGTAAGGAAAGATGTGGAAGAAGATCAGACTGACCACCTTTGTGGTTAGGCTCAACCTCTTAGAAGAGGATGTCAGTTTGGAAAATGTGTAAATAATCTTTATGGATTATATGAAAGATAGCAGTCAGCCACAACAAGTTGTGTCAATACTACCTTTATAATTGCTAATGGGATGGACGGCTGTACAGTAGAAGTCAAGTAATCAGTGATAATAAGTCTGTTATCGGTGCAATTGCACTATTTCCATCAAGCATGTGCTTTTCGAATGCCCAATTTTAATACACAGAGTTTAATTTTTTTTAATTTAATAAACTACTACTCTACTTATATTATATTTACTTGGATCTACTACTTAACTTTACAAGTAGATTTATCTACTTTACTTGGAAAAACGTCACATGATAGCATATTCTCCTTTTTAAAAACAATTGATTTTTATGCGCTTATTTATTCTATTTTCTTTTTTAGGTTATCTACAGTTAATTTTTATTTCAAATTGTATCAAATCATTTCAAAATTTTAACTTGCAATAAACCAACCTAGTCTGGCGCAGCATGGCCAAATCTTGTGCCAAAAATATCAAACCAAACCAATCCAAACTCGACTGTTGGAGGATGATTATATCAAATATCAAAAAGCAACAAATGTGGTTCTGTACTAATCACAATAAAAAAGCTCATATTGCTAGTTATGAAGGTTCTGGAAATGAATTGGTGTGAGAAAAAGGGAAACAATATGAATTCAAAATTCTGTAATCTATTATACGAAGATTTAGTTCTTGAGGAGTTGATCAGATAATCTACTTACCGCTTCTCTTCACGGGGCAGTCTTTAGGTTTCACGCAACGTCCATCCTTTGTTTGGACATATCCTTTGTCGCACTGGCAGCCTATTCGGCATGACAAATTGCAGATTTCTGGTGGATTGTCATAATTGTCACACGTCAGAGGACAATCTGTTCCACAACTTTCGAAGTGCGCGTTTGATCCACATTTTACTGCAAAATAAAACAATAAAATAACGCAAATTGTTAATATTATGAAATAACTATTCACAAGAAATAAATAAAGGAAGATCAATTCTTGGTTGATCGGTCGGTTGGTCAGTCAGTTGGTTGGTTTGTTGGTTTTATTGGCACAAGAACCAGAAAAGGCCATACTGTGAAATACATATGGTTGAACAAGAATGCAAACTTTGTGCAAAACTTCAAAAAAGCAAATCGTAAAACCAACGATGTAAAAAGTTCAGTGATAAAATCATAGAAAAAATGCCAATTTTTTATAATCGTTTTAGATAAGTTGTTAAATACCACTTGCTTTCAGAAACTTAAAATCATTTTTGTGCTGGTCTTTCCCCAAAAGTGTGGGCATGTCCAGAGACAAGGAGTTACAAAACATAAACGACGGTAATTAAATCAGGACATTCAATAAAAAAATGACGAATCGTTAAAATCGCCTGGCGTTTTGAGCATAAAGGAGATCGATCGCCGAAAAAAGAATACTTATGTGTCCAGCGAGTATGACTAATGCGGAGTCGAGTCAATTTGACATCCAGCTCCCGCATTGAATGGCAAGACCAAAATGAAATTGTTAGTTTTATAGAATGGAGCTTGTTACTACTTTAATGATCCCATGACTCCTGCCACTGAACAAATAATGGGCAATAATAATTGTGTACAAATAATGTGCCATAATAAGTCTGTAAAAATAATGTGCAATAATAATCGTGTACAAGTAATGTGCAATAATAATCATGTACAAATAATGTGCAATAATGTGTACAAATAATGTGCAATAATGTGTACAAATAATGTGCAATAATAATTGTGTACAAATAATGTGCAAATAATTTTTTGCATCACAATATGGTGTTCAAGAGGACACAATATGATCAATGCTTGATGAACAAACAGTACGTAATAGTGGATAAATCAAATAACCCCTATAAATTCATACGAGTACAGGAATACTCATCCTACTGTATGTACATATGCAATGTTTTGGCTTGCTTTTATTTGCAAACTATAAAAGAAAATGAAACAATAAGATAACCAAATGCAATTGCTCATTGTTAATTTTAGGAAATAACTATTCACAAGAAATAAATAAAGGTAGAGAAATTCTTGATGAACATACAGAACCTAGTAGTGGGTAAATCCATTACCGCTTTAAATTCATACGATTAGAGGAATACTCAACCTACTGATGAAATATTTTGATTTGCTTTTATTTGCAAACTATAAAAGAAAATGAAACAATAAAATGACGCAAATGAAATTTTTAATCGTTAATTTTATTTTTTTTAAACTATTCACAAGCAATAAATACAGGAATGTCAATTCTTGATTAACAAACAGTACGTAAT
>JAPMOQ010067297.1:0-38660 GCA_026543055.1 Argiope trifasciata | reverse complement strand
TGTGTGTGTGTGTGTGTGTGTGTGTGTGTGTGTGTGTGTGTGTGTGTTAAGAAAATACGCGTATTCTGTATCTTTTTTTAAGGTAGGGGATGCAGAATGTATTTTTATACCCTCTCCGAAAAACATGAATATAAGAAAATTACTTAACATAGTTAAATTTAATTTAATAAACTTTAATTAATAAAAAATAATTGGGATTTCATTATAAGAAAGTATTATTCTAGTTGTATAATTAATTAACCAATTTCTCCATTATCTTATGATCTTTTTTAGAAACCATATGGTTAAAAAAATCGCAACTACTATAACATTAACAGATTAAAACTTTATTCTCCATCTACAGAATGTCTTCTACAAAAGTAACAAATTTTAACAAAAATGCAATATTCTTTTCCACTTTATATCCTTCTTGAATTTCAGAAAGTGCGCAATATCTGCCCTGTAAAGAAATAAAGAAAAATGTAAGTCATGTATAAAAATTTAAAATTAAAAACCTAATAATACAGTAAAGGGTGATTCATAATGAAGTATGAATCACTTTCCAGATGCTATAAATTTTTAAAAGTCAGAGACAAGAATCACCTAAGGGAATCATGTTATACATAAAATTTCAAATTCTTTTGTCTCTCGCACTTTATTTTTATATGATGCAATATATTTTGAACTTGCTATTGGAGTCTTTAGTTAACGTAAATTACTTCACTTGATATTAATTTACATATATTATTAAATTACAAAAATTTTAATTAAAAAGAATTTTACTTTTCAAATTTAGAATAAACTCAGCAACTTTAAATTTTAGTCGATAAAGTTAATATTAGGTTGTTCGGAAAGTAATTTCGTTTTTTCCTGACAAAGGATTTAATTGCATTTTTCGCACCCAATTTCATACTTAAACCGCAAAATCATTTTATGTTTTAAGAGCTGATATAGCAAGGCTTGAGTGTGAAAAAGTGCAGCTGATTCTTCGCAGTAGTTTTTGGATGGTGCCTTTTAAATATGGAGAGCAATAAACAGCATTTTCGTCATTTTTTTCTTTTTTGCTATAAAAGGTAAAAATGCTGTTCAAGCCAGAAATAAATTAGCCAATATGTGTGGAGAAGATGTGTTAACAGTACATCAGTACCAGAACTGATTTGCAAAATTTTTCCTTCAAATGAGGAGGCCAAAAACCACCTCGATCAGTTTTTTTTTACAGCAAAGACCAAAACTTTTATGAGCGTGTAATCATGTTACTACCAAAAATATGGCAAAAGGTATTAGACCAGAATGGCAATTTTATAATTTAATAAATAATTTATTCATTAAACGAAAATTTCTTTTCATTTTGACAAAAAAATACGAAATGACTTTCCGAACAACCCAATAATAATTTTTTGATGGTGAGAAATATTTGTGCAATTATCTTGCTTTATATTTGTTTATTAAGTAATTTTAGTTCTCGATTTACAGTTTAAGGTAACCATTTTATTAATGATAATAACAATTTTTAAACTGAGGGAAAATATTTTTACACTTCTCTTGCTTTATATTTGTTTGCTAAATTAATTTTAGTTCTCGATTTACAGTTTAAGTTAAACTTTTTATTAATTTCTCAAACTTTTTCCAATATATTTATGACTTATTCTGTATATACCATGACCACTTTAGCATTATTACACTAATATATATTAAGGTATCCGACTACGTTAAAAATACTGGTTATCGACCCCGTTGGCGAATATAGTTTTCATTGTTATTTCTTCTAGTTTAGATAGCCCTCGTGTTACTTTAAACGGGACGTTAATGTAACTAAATTAAATTAAATTAAACTTCTAGTTTAGACTTTTCGCTTTCCAAAACAGTTTATCTTTTTTAGGAAAAGGAAGGCCCGGCCTATCATTCAATGTCACAGATTTTTCAGCTAAAATTAGTCCTTAACTATAATTTCCTCAAAACTTTAATTTTCATAAAAATTCTCCACCGTTAACACGATATCTCAAAAACTAATAGAGGTATTTACATAAAAACTTCAGTGTGTGTTTTAAATAATATGGGCAATGAAATAAACCAAAAGTTGTATTGGTGGGGAAATACTTTTTCATTAATAAAGGTTTTTAGAATAATTAAATTATGAATTTACGAAAAAAAGCCATGTACATGCATATTTATACCCGTCACTTCTTTTCATCACAAGATGTTTCTTAGATTTTGGTTCATTTCATTCATCATTGTGGTCTATAACTTGTGTGCGATGAGTAATAGAATTGCTGCATTACAATTGTGTGTAGAGTGTTAACTGTTTTGGTTAAATTTCATTAGAATTTACTAAAAATTTAGCTATTTCTCAAACTATACTATATTTAAAAATAATTTTGTTGTATTTATGGTATTTTGTATTATAATTGGCAAAAATTTTATATTGTTTTTAAAGAATCCAACTTTTCAAAAATTTTCCTTCGAACGTAGTCGGATACCTTAAGCAGACAACAGCTTTAGGGAGTTTTAGTAAAGTAAAAAAAATATGCCCAGGATTTATTAAAATTTATTACATCCCTACTTGCACACATAATACAATATTGTTAGACATTGATCAATATTCGCAATATTATTTAATATTATATAATATCGCACAATATTGTACGATATAGTGCAACAGACTGTGATATTTGGGATATTTAATTTTGAAAAATTTTGCAAACTCTAATGATTAATAAGCCTTATTTTTATTTAGTTTTGTTTATTCCTTTATTTTGAAAAGCATGAACAAAACATCAAAAATATTATATTGTTCCTTGATTGGAACGTAAGGTATCCGACTACGTTCGAAGAAATAATTTTGAAAAATTGGATATTTTAGAAACCATTTATGGTTTTTAGATGCTTTGTCAATAATAAACACTATAAATACAAAAACAATTATTCAAAAAAATAATATATGCGTAATGGGAAAATTTGAAATAAATTTTAATGAAATTTAACCGAAACGGTTAAAGCAAAAGACATAATGGTAATCCAGCAGTCCTATTTTAATTTGTACACAAGTTATAGAATACAATGATGAATTAAATGAACCAAAATCTAAGAAAAATATTGAGATGCAAAGAATTTATGGGTAAAAATAGGCGTATATATACATTTTTACCATAAATTTACAACTTATTTTTTTTAAACACATATAAATGAAAAAAGTATTTCACCAACTATAAAACTTATGGTTCATTTCATTGCCCATCTTATTTAAAACACATGCTGTAATTTTTATGTAAATACCAGTATTATTTTTTGGAATATCATGTTAACGGTGGAGAATTTTCATGAAAAAGTTTTGAGAAAATCGAAGCTAAAGACACATTTTAACTGCAAAATAAATGACCCTTGATGATAGATGAGTTCTTTCTTTTCATTGAAACGATTAACCGTTCTGGAAAAATATAAGTCTGAACTACAAGAATTAATATAAATTTAAAAAAATCGCCAATGTGGTCGATAACCAGTGTTTTTAACGTAGTCGGATACCTTAAAAAACTATTTTAAAATTTTTGTAATTTCATAGTGAACTTACAGGAAAATCGTAATCAAAACTTTTTAATTCTCCACACAATTCGATTTGCATTCCTCCTCAGAGCTGTATCGGTTTCCGTTGCCTTGACAACCACCGTAGGTAAATTTCTCACATTTCTCAGTCTCTTTGTTGTAGTACCAGCTTGGAACCGAGGCTCGACATGGTCCTGTTTTCTTATCGTCAACACAGTTCTTCTCAGGATCTGTTTGAGAAAAAGAACAAGTAAAAATCAGATTTATCCGTCTTTTGAGTTACCACTTAGGAAACGTTGAAATCAAGAAATAAATAATGAAAAACCTGTCATTTTTTTTCAAAATGTTCACCTTTCGAAAAAATGAGGCTGCGTAATCAAACAATGAAATTTGACATTACGTCTTGCAATGTCTCTACGGAAATGGAGTCACTTGCAACACCCATCAACGATTCAAGCTCAACTAGAGTGGCGGGATTGTTTCTATAGACAGTGCTCCCCCAGAAAGAAGTTAGATCGGGAGTCATTTTTCATTTTTGACTTTTCTTGTTCTTCTTCTTGAAACAATTATTGATTTTCAAACTTTATTAATGCGTGACTGCTTTTGACTGATAACTAAAAGTCAAAATAATTCCAGTTTTACTATCTCTGTAATCTCACTAATAAAATATTTAAAAAATAATTTTACTAATAATTTATTTAGTTAAAATTTCTCTTAACTCTTAAATATTTTAAAAACAAATGTAAGAAAATCCCTCTTATTTGGATAAAACTCTCACTTTTAAAACTATGCTAATTTATTATATTATCAATCCTCTAATTTCAACAGTCTTCAGATAGTTTCGGATGTAACAATTCTCTTCTGTTAAAAATTCTGATTTTCTTATTTATATAAGTTAAATGCTAAAAATTAATTACGTCTCAAATTATTTTTGAACTGTGTATAAAATATGAGAAATTCTTTACCAATCTTTTTTGCTCATCTCAATTAATGAAAAAACTTTTGTATCTCTGAGATACAAAAAGAAAAAGTGTATTTGGTGCCTATCAGATTAAATTGATATAATTTAAATTAATGTGAGTAGTAACGAAGATATTATGAAACACATTTTATAACACAGTTCTCATATTTTAAATGTAAAAAATATGAAATAAAACTGAATATTTAAATTTTAAAAGTCATAACTATCTAATAGATGGAATTAGATGGTTATGGACTCTTAGCAACTTCATAGAAAACGTTAATTCCATATAAAACTACAATGGCAGTTTAAGGCTTTGGTACCTTAGTTTTGTAATGTTATTTAAATCCAGAAATAATATATACGAAAGGAAGCAAAAATATTACGAAAGAATATTAAGAATCTTTTTAAACTAAACTTGATATTATTTCTCTCCGATTCCCTGATGATAAATTCAATTCACCCATTCATACATAGCGTGCTTTTAAAGAAATTTTCGACAAATTTACCTCAATTTTACATGAAGAAATATTTTAACTTTAAAATTGTGCTCAGTAATTTCTATCTTTTTGTTTGATTTTGTTATTGACAGATGCCAATCCATTAATGTTATAAAGTTCGTAATTAAACGATTTTGTTTTTATTTTGTTCAAGAATTATGTTATTCGAAAATATATATTATATTCTTTATATTTTCTATGACATGTCAAGAAGAAAAAAGTAAATTCTTAAAATTACTTGCCAATAATTAATCCATATTTGATAATTATATATGTTACACAATTTTGCAATTCTTGGTGATTTTAAATTATTATGAGTATTTTTAACATTTTAAATTTTTTTCAAATTTCAGCATATTATGAATTGTATGGTTTTTTGAATATTTATCCAATTGATTAGACATTCTATCAATCCATAAAATATTTTTGGAAACAAAAATATTAGGCGTTTATGGGTTAATGGGACAATAATAGACATTAATGTAGCTCTGTTTAAGGTATTATTATAGTTCATAAAATAATCAATAGATGGCAATGCAATTGTAAATGCATAAGTAATAAAAATGAAAGAATAATATAGGTATAAATTAGAATGCATTATGAACTTTTTTTTTCAATTGTGTTATTCGAACATCACATTTAAAAAATTCTACTTTCTATGAATAAAAAATATTTTTGTTACTTCAACAATTTTTCTTTTCTCTTTAACTAAAATCTGAAAATTAAATACCAAGTACACCTAAGAGCGAAATTATAAAATACTGTATAAATCAATTATAAAATAATCCAGTTTATTTTAAATAATTTCTTAAAAGTTAGAATCTTTTTGTTTTAAAATATTAGCACATTTACATTTAATTTAATTTCTGGAAAAATTCTTAAAAATTCAAAATTTCAAATTAAGGTATCCGAACTCGTGGAAAAAGTCACCTTTCGCTAAAAATTGCCTTTTTTTTAATGTATAGACCAGCGTTTCAGCTAGCCAAAATAGGTTTACTTTTGTATCTACGCTAATCTTAAGTCAAGATATTAACATTTTCGTAGCGATCGGTAGACCGAAAGTGACAATTTTAATACTGGAAGTGCCAATTTAAAGGCCCCAAGACATGTTAAACATTTGTATAAAAACAAATTTAGCCTTAAATATGGAAAAGGTTTTGTATGGAAAGTGCGAAAGAGAAATTGGAGTTTCAACTGCGTTTTTTGGAAATTTGTATCTAAATATGTTTTTGTTGAGCTCCGAACACTCAGATTAGGGCCATTTATGTCTGTAATAGAGTAGAGCTTAATGAAGTTTTTATGAAAATATCTTTAAGCTTATTGGAGTGTATCCTAGACAAAATTCAGGTAGAGCATTTAAGGAGCCCGAAAAATACATGATAAAGGAATCTAGGTGGCATTCACTGTCAAATGCAAAAATCACCAGAAAAAAAATGCTAAAAAGGGAAAAATATTAAAAGCCATAAGAAGAAACAGGAGTTATAACCTAGAATTGTGGTGAGTTTTAAGTTCCTACACACATAATTTATTATTATAGCATGTTACTGTATACTGCATTTTTCTCAAAACTAGCGTTTGCTTACTTTGCTCATTTCAAATCAATTGACACAAAATATAAATATCATATTACTATGAAATTTGATAGATTTTATCTTTATACAATTTTCTGGGAATGAACCTAAGGAATTTAGATTGAGGAGCCATTTTTTTTCAATTTACAACATATTGTTTTTAATTATAAATGTACTAAAAATTCCGTGATAAATCTTCGATTTGTTCTAATATTTTTATTTATTACTATAACCATACGCTTGTAGCTCATTCCTTAAAGATAACTGTGTAGTTTATTTTGGTTATAAGCTTTGTTTGGATGCGAGTAATTGTTTTTGGTGTAGCCTATTAGTAATTTTTGAAGAATTCGCTTAATTTTATACTATTAAATATCAATTTTCTAAAAAATTTTATATTTATTTCAAATATTTACATTCTATTTATATTCTTTAACAGTTTTAAAATCAGAAATATGGTTAAAATATTTCTACACCAAGTTTCCCTAAAAAAGAACTCCGAACGTGTTCGGATAATCTTAAAGGATTTTATGTGAGAATATGAGATTAAATTTTTGGAATCAGAATAATAACTGATACAGTATTTTTCAGATAATAAGTACAATATTTTGTATTTTGAGATACGAATCTGAAAAAAAATATTCATTTTCGGGGATTTGAAACATTTATTAAATCAATTTCTGCCCACATTTCCCCAACAGAATAATTAAAAATTCTCACTATGTTAATGCATTGTAGAATTAAATTGAGTATTTATTAAATTTGTAACGCAAAAAAATACTATAATTGTTTGCAAAATATTTCATAGTTAAAGACTGAATTATAAATTAAGATAGAATTATGTTCTATGAAAATTAGTATTTTCGTTAGGTATTTTTAGAATAATAACTTAATAAATTCTCAATATTCTATGGTTGATAATATTTAACCATTAAAAATAATTATTTCATGTCATTTAAAAGACATTGCGATCATATATTATAATAAATATCATTTTTATTAGAACTATTATTTAAAAAATATTATTAAACAAAAATATAAAATTTACAGTGTAAAATTATTTTTTGATAGAAATGTGTATTAAATTCGATTTATTTTATATAAATATGCACAGAATTATGAAAATATGTATTAAATTCTAATATTTATTATCATTCAATCAGCATTGAAAAAGGCGAAAGGAACTAAAACAATTATTATTTTTATGAACTTTATAATTTCAGAAATAATAACAAATTTACTACCAAACAATTATTGATTGAATAAAAATATTTAAAAAAATTCTGACCGATTTTCGCCAGAACTGAAATTTTAATCTTCACCACCATGTGAAAAAAAAATGAATTGCATTTTACTTATTGAGATATTGTCTGTTTTTTTTTTTTTCAATTTTAATTACAAACTGCTAAAACTCTATTTTAAGTATTAAGAATTAATTGAATTTAATTAATGAATTAACATTTAAAAAAAACTATATTGACATCAAATGTAACCACAAGTTTAAAAAAATGTATTTAAAAAATATGTATAAATATATATATAGGGAGAGCGTGAACTAATAGTAGGATTTAAAAATATTTATTGAATGAAAATATTATTAAATTAATATAATTTTTTAATAATAAACAGTGCGCGTTTACTTTAAATTAAGGTATCCGACTACGTTAAAAACACTGGTATTTCTAGTTATCTAGACTTTTCTCTTTCCAAAAAAATTGTTTTTTTCTTAGAAAAAAGAAGATCTAATCTATTATCCAAAGGAATTTTAAGCAAAGTTTATTTTTCAGTTAAATTTTTTTTAACTTTAATTTTAATTTTCATAAAAATTATCCACTTTTAACAATTATCTCAGAAACTAATAGAGGTATATACATAAATATTTCAGCGTGTGTTTTAAATAATATGGGCAATGAAATGAGCCAAAAGTTTTATTGTTGGTGAAATACTTTCATATTTATAGGTGTGTTTAGAAAATTTAAGTTGCGAATTTATGAAAAAAAGCATAAATACGTATATTTTTACCTGCCACTTCTTTGCATCTCAAAATATTTCTTAGATTTTGGTTCACTTCATTCATCATAATATTCTATAGCATGCATACAAAGAAATATAGGATTTTAGCATTACAATTTTGTGTAGAATGTTAACCGTTTTGGTTAAATTTCACTAAAATGTACCACAAATTTTTCTATTTCACACAATATATTATATTCTCAAATATTTTTTTTTGTATTTATAGTGTTTATAATCGATAATACATCTAAAAACCTAAAATAGTTTTTAAAAAAATCAAAATTTTTCCTTCGAACGTAGTCGGTTACTTTAATTTGAGTGAAAAAATTTAATAATTTTCTAGATTCTATACCTAAATTTTATAATAGAATTAATATTTTAAAAAGCATACCAGACTGAGCGAACGCAGCAGCGACTAAAGCCACAACTAGTACTAAACACAATGCTTTCATGATGTCTAAAAAGTAAAAGAGTGCGAAATAAAACGACTTTCCTTAAATGACTTTATATACAAAGCCGACCCGTCACAATGGACAATTTATTTCCTTAATAAAATTCCTGATTTCATGTTCGTTTCATTTTCATAATAGAAATAATTCATTACTAGACTTCCATAAACGTATCTCCACGATTTTTAGAATAAACAATAGCTAAATAATTTTTCAAAACTGCATCTTAAATAGTGGTGAAGTTCGCCATGCAGAAACGTATGGTTTCTGTGTGAATTAAGATTCTAAGTTATGGGTATGTTATGCTAACTTTAAATAAGAGAATTCTTGGCAATCTAAAAATAAAATTTGTTAAATCAAAAGGCTGTATAACTACGTTTACTTTTTCTAATATAAATATTTTGAAGATGTTTCACTCAATTTCAACAAGAAAAAATTTACAATGTAATTTTTCATTTTCAAAAAACAGTTACATGTTTTTCAAAATATTGAATTTTATTAAATCTTAGTTTTTTTTATTATTCTTCTTTTTCTTTTCTATTTCTAGTCAGTCTTTTCCAGAAGAATACACTTTTAACAAAGAAATTCGTGTGAAGAAAATTGAGCGAAAAAGGATTTACCAGTCGAATTTTTGCATTTAAAATAGTACTTCGTGATTTTGAATTATACTGCATTTCAAATTTTATCTTTCTGTTTTATAATACTGATTCAGTCATTATCTTTTTTATTCTAGTTGTTATTTTTTTCTAGAAGACATTTTTAGTAATAAAATTCAAGAATATTCTGAGGAAAAAAAGATATAAATTAGGTTATTTTTGAGAAATTTGTGTATTTTGAGCAACAAGAATATTCACTAATCAATTTTGTTTAATTTCAAGCTGGACTTGATATTCTTTGGAATTTAGAACTCTATTTACTTTTATTTTTTCCAGGTAATTTTCTTTTCTATTATTTATTATAAATTCAGCAGTCTGTCTATTTCAGAAAAATATATTTGTCATAGTAAATATTTGAGAAGGAAAAATATCCTAAAGATATTCATACAATTCTAACTAAAAGAATTCAATGATCAAAATAATCCATTTGATACGCAGCTTTATTTCCTTTGTGACAAAAACTTCACTTGAATATTCATGTTTTTCCCTTTCCATTCTAAGGCGGATTTGTCGGGATTGATTGATTATATTTGATTTCAGATAATAACTTTATGTTTCGACTATTGTTTGAATTTTGTTTCAATATAACCTTATGCCCATGATCTGCAGCTGTTTTTCCCTAAAACCATGTTATTTCAATTTCCTTTTTACTTTTTATCTATTGCGGGCATGAAATTTTTAACGAAAACCCTTATCATCATTATAGAAAAACAGCATTGTTCAGCTTAATTTACACAGAGTTAAATTTTTTTCAAATTGCTTTGAGGTGCACAGTTCTGTCCAAATATATACCAAATATGATACCAATTAGATTATTTTTTTGTAGTTTTATATCTGTTTGTTGGTGATTATATATATATAAACATATTCATTCATCTTTCATACTAGTTGAGATTATTCACTTAGCCTTTATTCTATATTATCAGTTCAATAACATGTGTAGGTCGTGGTAGCCTGGTTGGTTGAGAGTCAGTCTCGTAACCGAAAGGTCGCGAGTTCTGTCCTCGTCTTGGCCAAAGACCGCCGTGAATGGCAGTTGGGACACGCTAAATATGTCGAGATTGCAAAGTCCTCCAAGTTCCCATAACAAAACGATACCTCTGGGGGTACTGAATCAGGGAGGAGGCGGTCTCTGATTGGGATCTAAATTCCGACTTGCTGATGGATGAATGAGTGTATGAATGAATTCGACCACCCCCTAAAAAGGATTGTGTCATGTGTGTGAGCTAGAAGTCAGACTTCTGCCCTCTGGGTGCTCAGGGATCTTTACCCTCAGAAGTTACTGCCCCCCCCCCTTTCCGTGCAAAACACGGACACGACAACAGCAATAACATGTGTGTTTCAAAAAAAAATATTAGTGACAATGAAATTCTGGAGAGAAAAAATATTCTGGGGATGTTGATGTAATTGGTGAAAAAAAGAATTTACCAATCAGTTTTCTGTTCCTTCTCTGTTTAGAATTCCACTAAATCTCAGTGTTACTTTTTCTATTTTCGTTTTCTGTTCTATATTATAAGTATCAATGCTTTACTTTATTTTATATATTATTAATGTTAATATTTTCTTTTCTATACAGCGTTTTTTAATATATGCCTTTGGAAATATCTGGGAAAGACTAGTCAAATATAAGAATAAATTTGGAGGTTATCAGTTATCAGGATAACTTATCAGTTCGAAAAACTGACAAGGCTAAAGTAATCAGAGAATGAGGGAAAGTAATGGTTATATTTACTGTACTTCACATGTTAGCTTAGAAAGCACAGACATCGAGAAAAGAAAAACCTTTGAAAAATTCGAGCTTACTATTATAACGAATTTTGATATTTACACTTGAAATAACACTTGAAATCGTTTGTAGTTGTATAGCCCGATGAAATCGATGGTAAAATTTGTTAACTCTAATTTTCCATGATTGCAGAGCTTACAAATATGCATTGCAAAGGCTTCAGCTAAGAAATATTCTTTGTTTAACTCATACGCTGCTTCAAGGGCCACGGCAACCTGGTGGTAGGGTCCAGCCTTGGAACCATAGGATTTCTAATTCGAAACCCCATTCCATTAAGGAGCCACCATGTAAGCAGATATGGTTCAAGCTAAACGTTCCTTCCAAACTTCTACTCCCTGGTATGGTGTGGAGAGGGTGTCGTCCTCGTCATCTGACAGTGGTTCAAAATTACATATCAAACTAGCCCTAGTATTTCTTTAATACGGGATGTTAATATAACTGAAAACATATTCTGTTTCTACCTTTTAATATTTAAATTTTATATATATTATCATTTTGAAGCATTTGTATGGATCTCAATAAACTTGGGTGAAATTATAAGATGTATTAGATGGAGAAGATTCGTGAATTTTTTTACTGCCTTAAATAAATGTATATTTCTATAAATATTATTTTGCGGCCTTCTCCAAACTTCCACATTACACTATCGAAAATTCATTTTATCTGAAAACTTTCATATTGTGCACCAGTTGTAAAATCGCATCAAATATTTTCTGAAATCAAGTCTGGTCATGGGCTACATCCAGGTAGCAAGAATACAGTCCCCAAGCAAACAGTTCACAGAAACCTTTGAATTAGTTATTATAAATCAATAAGCAAAATATATCTGAAATTTTATTTTAAATGTTTACCAGATTCTAGATTTGTTCATGTTCATTTTACTTACGCTTTATTTTTATTTTTTTGAAAAATTTTTTAAAATATTGAATAGCACTTTAAAAAAATATATTGACCTCTTCTAACCTAATATTAATTAACCTAAATATCTCTTAATTTCCCTAAATCATTTGCATTCTAATTTTCAAGTTCCAAGAAGCTGTAAATGTATAATTAAAGAAATTAATTTTGCCAAGAATTATATATATATATATTTATTTATTTAATCATTAATTGGGATTTTTGTTTCATTAAGAAATATCAATACATACTTCTTTTTCAGTTTTATACTTTTTTCTTTTTGTTTCACTAAAATTACTGACGACTTCCAAGTACTTCAGATTCTTAAAAATGGAATTATGTAATATTTTTCCATTCATTTCCCATTGCAATAAATTTCTCTTTACCAATTTTTCGACAAAAAAAATATTTTTAATAGAAATAGAATTTATCACACTTGTAAAAAGTATGCTTTCTTATTGAGATACAATACCTGATTTTTAAACCATTCCAGATATACACTGAATCGATAAATGCTAAAACGATTAAAAAAATCGTACTTTATATTTGATAGAAAATAAATGTAATGATAAAAAAGACATTTAAATTTTTATATTCGTTCCGCTCAAAATTGTCATGTTTTTGTCAATATTTTTAGCACAGTAACATCTTTGACAAAAGGAAGTTCTGAGATCAAAATTGACTGAGTTTTGAAATTCGTTATTCATATCAATAAGCCAACATAACGAGGAAATGGGTTCTTGATTGGATGAGCTTTTCTGTGAATAATAGTAAAATAAGTAGCAGCCGATAAAATAATCTAAAAGAATTTAAAGTAAAGAATTTCAAAGCTTAAGCTGGTCAATTCAAACACAGAAAAATATCGGGTTTTTTTTTTTTTTGTTTGTTTGCTTGTTCAATTAAAATGATAATGGTTGTCAAAAATATTTTATTTATAATAATTAATAGAATAGGGTTTGTATATAAATTTAAACCATTTAATTTTTTCTCACAAATATTTAATGCGAGGTTTTAAAATCTTCCTTAGAACACTTTTTTAATGAAAGTATATGCCTATCTTTATCTTTTAAAAATCAGTGACAGAGTCACAATTAAAATGAATACTTTATATAATCGAAATTAGTTACAAAAAATTGTCATGATATTTTATAATATATTAAGAAGAAATAATGAAACATAGTCAAAATCAAAATGTCGATAATAATTAATACATATAAAAAACTTACAAACAAAAAATTTAATAAAAATATTTTAAATTTTAAAATAGTAAGCACTGGAATTATATTTTATTGCAAATTTAAAAGTTGGACCAAACTTGTAAAAATGTGAAACGCATAAAAAATTATATATGTAGAAGTTAATCCACAATAAATGTAATTAGAAAAACTGATTGCTTAAAATTTCAGCTTCTTAAAGCATTTGCGTCTTCACTTCAAGCTTTTAAATTATTTGTTACTTTCAAATGTTGGATCAGAAAAAATATTTTTACTTCTTAAAAGCAGTAATATAAACGTCTCTTATAAAGTTTTTGATAATATTTATTTTGTGTTTTATTCTCTTGCTGGATCGATTCTTCACTTCACGCAATAAATTTCAAACTCTAGACTACCTTTGCATTTATAATTTCATTTTATTATTATTAATTAGATCATTAAGCTGTGGTCTCAGCTTCATGCAATAAATTTAAAACCCTAGTCTACCTTTGCATTTGTAATTTCAACTTTTTATTAACTAGATCTATAAGCTGCAGTCTTAACTTCACTACAAGCAATAAATTTAAAACTCTAGACTACCTTTGCATTTTTAATTTCAATTTTTTTTATTAATTAGATCCATCAGCTGCGGTCTCAAGGAATCATAAACTTTAGTCCTCAGATCTTCAATTGAGGCATACTTTGCAATCATCCAAGTCAGTGAAATTCAGAATTCTTTTTATTTGACTCGTGGATAATTAAAACTTCTTTATTAATTTATTTAATACCTTTAATCACTATTGATAATTCATTATTTTAGACATATTTAAATTATTATTTACTTAATAAAGGAAATATTCATGTATATTAAATATTTTATCGTGTAAGTTTAAAAATATGAAAGTTTAGAAATCGGAATTTTTTTAGCAGTCCCTTTATTAATTCAAGTAACATAAAAATATATTATTTACCTCATTTAAAATATCATCCCAATCGAAAGTACTTGACACTCTTAAGGAGTTTCAAATTAGCTATGGAGCTAAGATTAAAGTGGTCACTCTAGTTTTTTATACGTAGTAAGAAAGGACCAATTTAACAGATACAATTAAAGATAATTATGGTAAATTTAACTGATACAATTAAAGCTAAGAATTGATAAATTTAATTGATGAAATTAAAGGTAAAAAACAGAAAATTTAACTGATGCAATTAGAGATAAGAAATGGCAGATTTAACTAATACAATCAAAGAAATGGCAGATTTACCTGATACAATTAAAGATAAGAAATGGCAAATTCAACTGATGAAATTAAAGATAAGACTTTACAAATTTAAAAATTGTGCATATATTTATGATTAATTTCATAGAAATAAAATCACTTTGCTGCATGTTTTAAGTTTACTGGTCAATTATATTTTTTGATTACGATTGTTAAGATGATGTATTTTCTCTTAAAAGCAATTCCTAGAAACTATTGTAGACTTCTGAATAATAAAATACTTTTGAATGGATCTCTACTTCATATTTTTCCCAATTTACAGTCCTGAAGGCATTTTACATTTTATAAAAAGCAGAAATAAAAATCAATTATCACACTGATCAATAGCTAATCTGAAATATTCATTTCTTTTATAAAATTTAATTTTTATTTTGGTTAACAGTAAACGAAAACAATGGACAAATAAACATAATATAGCAGAAATTTTATTAAAGCCAACAGGATACAAAGAATTTAAATAGCATAAGCAATTACTATTGTAAATAAAAAATTTCAGGAAATGCCGGATTACTTAACCTGTAAAAAAGAAAATCAATATAAAAAATACAACTCTACATCAAATTAATTATATAAATTTTATCACTATCTATAAATAACAAAGTTTCTTAAATTTTTTCACTATATAATTTAATAAAAAAATAAGAATTAAATCTTATATTTAATAGAAAGATTTTCCAGCTACCGAAGAGTACAAGAGTACAAAGTAGAGATATAACCGATGTTTTATTGGTAAAAGTTTATTACAAAACACTGGGGGAGAATGATCTCCTGGTAATTAAAATAATTATAATTGTCTTTTTCCCTTAATGACCCAAGTGATTGTCTTAATTTATTTTCTGATGTCTGTAATAAATTTTAACTTATTTTTCCTACTGCGTATTTTACTGTTATTGCTTAAGAAGAATAAACGTTTCTCTGCATAAAGCACTTGTTACCATCTACTGAGAGCTGGAAAGAAATTCGAATTATAATTATTCTCCCAATTGACAACCTTGTGTGTTTCGAAAAATAAATATATATATTTGTTTTAGTTAAATTTCCCCTAAAAAGTAATCTACAACTCCTTCGGCCATTTTTAACAGTAGAAATTATAAATAAATAAATAAAACTTCAAAATGATGCACCGTCTTAAATGGTGAGTGAGAGACACCATCTGAGTTCGAGGTTAAAAACTTCCAAATTCCATTTCAAAGTTCCATTCGACGATAGCTCTCCAGTAAATGTCATCAAAAAAATATGATTATAGGCAGTACAAGCCCTTCAACTTAATATATTTTAAATCAAAATTTTATAGTAAATATGTCCCTTAAATTAAATTACAAGTGGTATAGAATCATCTCTTTACAAGTAGCATATCTTCTGATATTCTGATTTCATAACAGATGAATTAAAAGCTGAAATATTATATCGATTTCTACCTAAAACATGGATTTGTAAACCGAACTCCAATTGCATGTAATCCAAATCAGAAAATCATGAATAAAATTTGATTATACTTTTTTACTTTGTTTTTTAGATTATAGAACTTTCAATTGCGAAGCTTAATGTATATTCAATTTGATACCAAGTTATGTCATTAAAATGTTTATTGTTTTTACTTATGACTCTTTTACAAAATCACTGACAGGAACTGTCAGCTATTTAAGCCGAAAATAAAGCCCCTTGTTTTTTCAGTAGCTCCAACTAGGGTCAAGAGAACGACTTAACTACTTCATACTTCATATTCGCTTGCATAACCCCTTTTTACAGGGGGGCAAATACACACTCTTCACAGATAGAACACAGAATAACAACCATACCCGAACAAGGACTCGGACCTGGAAAGCTCAGATTACGGGGAAGATACGCTGCCCCTATGCTAGAACGCCGATGTTAAAAAGTTTTCATGGATTAAAAGAGATAAGATAATCGTTTGAACTAAAAAAATGCTTATTTCTTTTCACTGTGCTCTATCCCAAATTTATTAGACGGAAAAATTACACTATTACTTTCAAAAGGTTTTGAAACTTTTGAAGTATCTTCTAAATGTAAATGAGTGATGCCATTTCTCACAGTATAAACATAGAATATTATGTTGAATTTATCCGGAAACAGTAGATGAGTCTTGGAATTGTATGTTATTTAATTGCAATTGCATTTCTATATCCCCTACTTGAATATTATATTTGCAAAATTTTCCGTTCATAGAAAGACAAACTTTTGGGTGGTCCATCACAATAAGATGATGGCTCATAACTCCCTAACATTAATAAAGTATTTTCATAATGATATTATACTTTAATTCCATCCCATGTACCTTTTTTCCACGTATGAAGAATTTGCTTAACCACTTAACATGACATACGAATTTACTTAACTTCCTAATTAAATGAAGAATTTAATAGCTTCCTAATCGGAATATTTACTACTATTTTAATTCATTTAGTATTAATACGTATCAAGTGACTTTTTTTCATTTTAAATTATTTAATACTTTCCACTTAATTGCAGATTAAAAATTAAAAATTCAATAATTCGATGTGCGTCTCAGACACGTCATTCTATGCGAAGTGGTTAATGAGCATTAATTCTTAAGCCCAAAAATGAATAGTTGGGATAGCAAATAGGCGCTCTTAACATGTTTAAATTAAAGATAATGTATTTTGTTTAAAAAAGCTATTTATGTTATAATACTCAATACGCGAATTCTGTGCTCATTCTACAAAAATAAAAAAAAGTTTCAGTACTCCTTGGACTTTACAGCCTAACCTATCATAAAACCAAAGCTAATGAAATTTAACTCCGAATAAAGTGAAAATTAATTTGATAACAATTCATTAATCTGTTTGGCAAATTTACAAAATGAAAATAAAAAATTACGAGATACTTAAATAATCAATACTGCCGATATTATTCGCCAAATATACAATCGCAAATGTATCATAACACGGTAGTAGATCGAGTCGCATACAGTATACACAGTATTGCACACACATATAGATAGATAGACAGACAGACAGAAAGTAAGACAGATAGATAGATGGATAGATAGATAGATATCGTATGGTACTGTTCAATAATCGCAATATTGTATAATATTGAATCATATTATATAAAATCGCACAATATTGGGAAATATTGTGGAATAGTCTGCTACCTGAGATGTATACAACAGTTACTTCAGGTTATGAAAACTGCCTACAATTTCAATATTCTTTACTAATTTGATAAAGAAATTTTTAAGTAATTCCTTAAACAGTTTTAAGAAACATGACAAAAATAGCCGAATAGAAATAGAGACGGAATAGAAATCGATTATATTTTTTTTTCGTATTTATTGAATGTTTTCAGGTGAAATTATTTCGACTTGTATGATTTTCCTATACAATTGGTTTGTTTCAATAATGACTCACCCTAATGTTGCCGTTTGGTATCAGTAGTCTGAGAGACTCTGTCTCTAAATCTTTCAGTTTTTCTTGTCATGTTCTTTTTTCCATGCGAACAACTATAAGTCCCTTGGGATTCATTTCTTTCTTTCTTCAATCTGCTCCTCATCGATGTTATTTTCATAAGAACAAAACCTTAACGAAACAATATTTTGCTAACAAGCTGTTGTATCATGTTTGAGAATATTAGTGTGCAAGATTTAATATTTTTTAGAAAACTGCCGAATAAATGAATTTATTCGGAACATTAATTAAAGAACAGGATGACAAGAACATCGCCAAATTTTACTTTTCAAACTCCCAATAATATTTGCAATCGTATATTCAATGAGTATGTTGTCAAGGTATCATACGATCAAGTTCACTTGATATTTTTTGATCGTAATGCAAACCGACATCCATATCTTATGATTATGCAATAAATCATTTGATTATTATACGAAGCACAATCCACTAAAAGTTTACCATACTCCTAATAGAGCACCAAATTTTGTAAATGCAAATGTCTTTTGCCGAAAAACAATCCAAGTGTCTAAGTGATGTAAATTTTCTTGGAAGAATAGTGGTGGCAGAAATATTTACTATCCTTTGAATCAACTCTTTTTCTTCAACTCTTTTTCTTTAGTTAAAAGAAATTTTTTAATATAGAAATTTGTTCCCATTTTGATTCAAACTGAATGTTCGAAATATTTGTGGATGATAAGCCATTTTTCTCTCGATATATAATGCACATGAATCATTTAATTTTTGGCAGAAAGCTTAATAATACGATAATGCGATGCATAACTCATTTATTTAAGAACATTTTATTAATTTAAGTTTAAAATATGCAATAAATATGTTTCCCCTACCAAACAATTTAATTATTTCTGTGTTACCAATTATTTTTGTGTCGAATTAAAAAAAATGAATTAATTACTTAATTCTAATCAGTAAGCTTATAATAAATGTATACTCTGGCTACAATCGAACACCACTGTTAAAAAGTCCATTTAAGAACATTTTATAAATTTAAGTTGAAAATATGCAGTAAGTATTGTTCTCCCACCAAACAATTTAATTATTTATGAGTTAACAATCATTTTTGTGCTGAATTTAAAAAATGAATTAATTACTTAATTCCAAACTATACGCTTATGACAATTCTATACACGAAATCCAGTCAGACACCACTGTTAAGAAGTCCTTTTAAAAGCATTTCATAAATTTAAGTTGAAAATATGCAATAAGCATGCTTCCCTCACCAAACAATTTAATTATTTATTGGTTACCAGTAATTTTTATATCGAATTAAAAAATGAATTTAATACTCAATTTTAATCTGTAAGCTTATAATAATTCGATACACGAACTACACTCGAACACCACTGTTAAGAAGTCCATTTAAGAACATTTTGTAAATTTAAGTATAAAATATGCGGTAAGCTTGTTTCTCCCAACGTAACTTCAGCGTTGCACTAACCTAAAAATTAATCAGGGCATTCTTCCGGTTTGATGCAATCAGATTCATAATCCTGGTATTTAGTGAGGACGTAGCCTTTTTTGCACTTGCATCCGTAATTAAGTCTCAAGGTGCAAAATTTTGGAGGATTTTTAAGGCAGGAAGGTGGACAGTCACCATAGGATCCAAATTCTTTATTTTTAGGGCAGTCGTCATCTAAAATGACATATCAATATAATTTACTGTAAATGATAATATTCAATATATTCACTTTTGTCTCTTAGTACTTAAATAGTTGTTGGATACTTGTTGATATTTAGTATTAGCATGATGTTGATATTAGTATTAACATGATTCATAAAAATTACAGATATTTTTTTCTTTTGGAATCCTTAGAAATTTTTCTACAATTTATATTTTGCTTTCAAATTTAAAAAATTTAGTAAGGTATTCGGTCTGTTTCATAAAAAATATTAACATTTGCATCGTTAGTAAGAATAGATTATATTATTACATTTCATATCTTATACTAATATACTAGATTTCATACCTGATCAATTTTTTTTTAGTATTTTTATTAATTTTTTATTAAAATTCGTTTCCTTTTATTCTTAACTTTCTAACTGTATATTTAAATTACTTTCCAAGTCTTAAAATTTATGTTCAATGAGTATGTAATTTATTTGTACGCATTTACTTTTTATAAGAATTAGAGGCTTTAGAATGTAAATTATATTTCCTTGAACACTTCCTTAAATAATGGTACTGAAACTTAATGTCTTTTTAAAAATAATATTAAACTTAATGGTTTTTAAAAATCTATATTTAAACTTAATGGTTTTGAAAAAATAATATTTAAACAATGCTTTTTTAAAAATAATAAACTTAATTTCTTTTTAAAACTGACATTTAAACTAACGGTTTTTAAAAAATGATATTTAAACAAGGCCTTTTAAAAAATAATAAACTTAATTTCTTTTTATAATTAACATTTAAACTTAATGGTTTTTAAAAAATGATATTTAAACTTAATGGTTTTTAATATATAATATTTAAACAATGACTTTTTAAAAATAATAAATTTAATTTCTTTTTAAAATTGACATTTAAACTTAATGGTTTTTAAAAGATGATATTTAAACAACGCCTTTTTAAAAAAAGATATTTAAACTTATTGTCTTTTACAAATGTTATTTAAACATAATAGCTTTTAAAATATGAATTATATTTAAAGTTAGCTTTTTTAAAAGAGATATTTAAACAATGACTTTAAAATATTTTAATGCAAACATTAACAATTAATTAATCGTGTACTTGCATTTGTAAATTGAAATTCCTAGATTTCTTTTTAAAAACTCGAATTTAAGTTAATTATTCATAATCAATGTATTAAAAATAATGCTGAAAACCAATGAACCAATTATCCAACCCCAATCAATCTTCTGATTTCGCAAGTTTTTGTTTGATATAAAAGCGTATGATATCCAGATCTGTCATGGAAAATTGCCTGCCTTCATTTAACCTCCATTTTTTTATTTAAGAACTCATAAAATCTCAACTTCATAATGCATTTACATAGAGAAATCTTGCGAAAGAGTTTACCAATGAAAACCACTGAACATATTTCGATAATTTTTCAACACATAAAAACTTGTGACCTCCATGATATGTCATCAAAAATCACCTGCCCTTGAGAGTAATCGGAAAGATACTACTTTACTATATATTTTTATTAAGAAATCTCACGAAGGAATTCATCAGTTCTAATTATCCTGCAGATTTCTGAAAGTTTTATTTCACGTGAAACGCAGGACTTATTCATGATATATCATTATTGGTCATCCCCCCCCCTCTCTCTCCCTCTTCTTTCGTGCGGTATTACAAAATAAAACTTTCACACAATGCTCAGCTTCAACAGCTGATCCAGTTTCGCCAAATTTCGTCGCCAACATGATTTAAAACATTGTACACCTAACCAAACCATATCATTGTTGTGCAACTTTTGTATATATCATTATAATTTTCCCTTTGATTAGTAGATTTTAGGTGTGATAAGACATTCTTTATTCAACGTTGACAGACATGACTGAATTATTCTTATCAGTATTAAATTTTAGAGTGGCCATATTAATGGAATAGAATGCCAAAATTGCTTTTTCCATTTCATTCGATGAATTACCAATCAAATGCATTTTATCAAAACACAAAGTATTAAATTGTACAAGCCTTTTTAGAAAAACTTCGGAGTTGTTTAGTCAGTATTTAAAATTTAAAAAAAATCATGTGTTCGAAAAGATAACCCATTACTCTATCTGCCCCCCCACGGGGGCGCCTCGAAATGAGGATGATATGCTTCCGGTATGGTAGTTGGATCTCGCCAACCCGGTGGGCACAATAATAGGTGGGGGCACTGGCCCTCCCATCGATGAAGGGACGTACTTCCTACAGGGAGAGTTATACCGTGGCCGGTAATGATCATTAGGACTCAACCATAGTTCCCGCTAGTGTTGCTGTAATGGCGGTCCGGTCATTCAGTCTTGAGAGGTTTTATCCGTGTGCCTTAGGGCGAGTCGGAGGTTAGTCGTATGACTTACCCTATCTACCCAAATAAGGGTAAAAAAATCTTCCAAGTATTTGGTCAGTATCAATTGCATTGAAGTGGAAAGGTTTGATTACTTAAAGCAGTACTTATGGGCTTTACCTTTTAATTTTAATTCATTTTATTACCTATTGAGTCTCATTATACCGATTTTTTAAGGAAATTTAATAATTTTCCAACTTCTCAGATACTTATGATAATTTTAAAATTTAATGCAAAAAATTATAGAACTGAAGTTTATAACTGCAGTACCACTTGCAGTTGTTGGCGTCCAGGTAAAAAAATAGCGCTTCTTCCCCGAGATCTGGAAAGGGCCGTTGTGGCCTGTTAGTAAGGCCTCGGCTTCGGCACCAGTGAGTTTCAGGTTCGAGACTCGATTCCACCGAAGAACCGTCGAGTGAGGGGTCTCTTGCACGTTAAATCTGACAGGTCAAACGTCCTCCCGCTGGTGGGATGTAGTGTGGAGAGGGGGTGCTAGCTCAGGTGTCATTATTATCATCTGAAAATGGTTCAAAATGACGAGGTCCCTCCCAAAATAGCTCATGTGTTGTTTTACAACGGGACGTTAAATATAACTAAACTAAACCGAACCGTGATCTGCAAGTCCCGTGTTCCAGTTCTGGTTGGTGCATGGTTTTTTTATTACCCTACGTTCTATCTGTGAGGTATATGAAGGATCCCTCCCCCTTCAAAAAAAGGTTTGTGCAAGCGAGTGTGTGAAAGTCACTGTCATATGACCTAGCAGCCAGACTACTGCTCTCATATGCTCAGATACCTCTATCTTCAAAAGCTATTGCAACCCACACACTCGGATTAAAATCCCTGATTTCGTCAATGGAATACTGACAAGTTCATAAGTGGTGGTAGTGGTGGTTCTAATGTCACTTGGTAATACCAAGCACGAATGAGCGGAGCTCTTTCGAACTAAGGCAGAGGTGTGAGGGAGCACCTTTAAGGTGAAAGTACGACTTTGCTCGAACACACACGACACAACCCTTTCTAGGGGGCGGTCGAATTCATTCGTACATTCATTCATCCCTCCGCAAATTAAGATATCTTTAAGAAACTGCAAACATGCTTTCATGTTGATAAATATACCAGAATGTTATTATTTTCCTACCTCTTTATGTCTGTTCTCACTACTCTAGGGTCGATCTAATGCCACTTGGTCATACCAAACCGAATGAGATTTAGGCAGAAGTGTACGCCTTTCATTGTGAACGAGCATCGTTAAGGCGGAAGTATTATTTTGCTCGAACACACACGACACAACCCTTTTTTGGGGTGTCCGAGCTCATTCATCCATCCGCAAGTCATAATTGATGGAAAGCCATTGAATACTTCACCTATTTATGTATTCGAAGTAATTTTAATATTGAATTAAAATTGATATGAATGGTTTATTTTTTGCTTACAACGATCAAAATTCGATAAATCGATGCACATATAGCACTGGGGCAAAACAGTTAAAGGGTTAATAATAAATATGATTTAGGGTGGCCAAATTTAAAAAATTGGTAATTTTTCAAAAAATTAAGATAAAGAGTTATTCTTTAGGGTGCGTAAGTCAAAGGATATGAAATTTAATTAAATTGCTCTGCTTTTTATAAATATAATTTCTATTTTTGTAGCAAAGAAGGATCTAAAATCAGAAGGATAAATGAAATTTTTGCTTTTACTTTAGACTGAATACTTTAAATGTAAAATTTCAAAATTCAAATTAGTTCATGCTTCATTTTTAGGAGACAGAGACAAAGTATAATGTTTCTAAAGTAATTAAAATTGATTTTAATGAACTTAAAATTTGATCGAAATTAAAATGAATGAATGAAATTTAATCTATTTTTGCTTAGATAAATAACCAATTTGTCTCAGCATTAACGTTCCCCTGTATCATTCACTATAAGCTGCAATTCCAACCAGCTGTGTCACAGCTGTAAACGCCCTCCATTGTCAATGGTCTTCAGATTGCTAGGTTGGGAATCTGCTTATCACCGAATGGTGGTTATTTTTGTCCTCTAATAGTTTCATAAGTTATATTAAAAATCTGCTTAATTTTAAATTAATTAAATTTTAAATTTCTAAAGTATAAACCAGAATTGTTCAGTGCGGATCTTCAAAATATATATATACATGATAAGTTTCGTAGTTTTAGATCAAATGATCTTTCTCATAGAGGTCCAACATGCATCGATCTTTATTAGAAGTAGGGATAGAAATATTCCATTTAGCATATAACAATTATTGTCACCGTGTGATCAAATCTATATATAATACGCTAAGGTATGTGACGAAAAAATTACTTTTATTGCATATTGTAGAGTGGCAGCAGTTGAAATATAAACAAACCATTGTACGAATAGCAGACTTATTCATCAAACGTTTTTATAAATGCGTTGTATTCAAAGTTTAACTAAATAAAAGAGGCCCAAGATACTGATAGAAATATTCTGGAAATGTTTTTCCATGCCACTAAAAAAAGTTCATACAGATAGAGAAAAAGAAAAAAAGAAAAATAAATTAAAGTTTAATCAAGTTCGAAAATAGGCTTAACCGTCACCACATGGGCAATAGCTACGTTTTAACCATGAAAACAGATGACCATGTCATCCAAAAAAATTGTTTGAAAAATGGAATTCGTACCATCTTTCTACTCTAAATAATACATTTCGAATTACTTTAATTTTATTTCCTTACACTCCTTTCTAAATTATAGAACATTTTAATACACAATGTTTTTAAATGTTATCATAGAATGCAAACTCATACATTAAAACATCTAAGGGTTTTTGTCAAATATTAATTTTGTATTTTTTCCGCTTTTTTTTTTTTGTCTAATACACACCCTTTTTAAATTTTCTCTAAATTGATATAATCGATTTTATGTTTTCCATTCGTATATAATGAAAATGTATTCGTATTGAATTGAGTTTTTAAAATAAAAAATGCGTTCTGCATTAATCACTTAACATTCAAAAAAGTCAATAATCTGAAGAAAAAAACTGGTCGAGAAAAACGGCTAGTATGTTTGCGATAATCAGCTCTATCTATGGTATTTACCTCTACATTCATTGTAACATTCTTCTTGAGTCCTGAAGTTGTTCTTGTTGCCACCGCATCCTCCATAAAGAAACTGCTTGCACTGGTCGTCTTTCGGATCGTAGTAGTGACGAGGAAAAGCTCCTCGACAAACACCAGTTTCTGGAGTCTTGTGGCAATCGTTATGATCAACAGCAGCTGGAATGTCGGATTTGTGTGTGTTTGAATATTTTTAGCGAAACTTTGGAATCCAGTTGTAGCGAAGTGGCGACAAAGTTGATTCAACAAAGTCAGAAGACATTATTATGTTAATATCATTAGTGTGGCCTTCGAAGGCTTTCTACTAACATTTTAGTTGTGTCAGACATCTAATCACATGACAGATATAATAAAACTAATGCTATAAGTAAAAATTTAGCAGTAATAATTGAGCATTCTGAACAATTTAAACTTAAAATAATGTAAGATTACCAACTAAAACTGGCGAAATATTTCCTTTTGTTAAGATAGGTTTGTGTTTTGATACAAACTTCCATCTTAACAAAAGGAAATATTTCGCTAGTTTCAGTAGTTAATTTTCACATTATTTTAAGTTTAAATAGAACATTCTGGATCGTTAACTACAATTTAAACTTAAAATAATGCGAAAATTAGCAACTAAACTGGCGAAATATTTCCTTTTGTAAAGATGGAAGTTTATGTATCAAAGTACAAACTTCCATCTTCACAAAACTTAGCTTTTTTTACTTATAACCTTAATTTTATTACATCTGCGTCGTGATTAGATGTTTCACACAACTAAATTGAACCAAGGTTATAAGTAGAAATTGCGCAATAGTAGTAGAACGATCTGATTCGTTAACTACAATTTAAACTTAAAAAATTGTAAACTTAACAACTAAAACTGGCGAAATATTTCCTTTTGTTAAGATGGAAATTTGTATCAAAGTACAAACTTCCATCTTAACAAAATATCGCTTTTTTTACTTATAACCTTAGTTTTATTACATCTGCTCCGTGATTAGATGTTTCACACAACTAAATTGAACTAAGGTTATAAGTAGAAATTGCGCAATAGTAATAGAACATTCTGAATCATTAACTACAATTTAAACTAAAATAATTTTAAAATTAACAACTAAAACTGGCGAAATATTTCCTTTTGTTAAAATGGAAGTTTGTATCAAAATTTTAATTAAAAATATATTTTGAAACAGTAAAGAAACGGATAGATGACCAGTCATGATATGTCCAGGGGGTATCATGAAATTTCATCTGCAATGAAATTTATTGGCATCAGACCTGTAGTTGGGATGAAAAAATCTATGGTACGTTTTCCAAAATTCATAGTATGCGTAATATACAACTGTGCTTTTTTCCCACAAAAATTGTAGAAGGTTGAGGGCAGGCGAACATATCTTAAAGTCATAGCCTGTCACATGAAATCAAAAAAATTATCAAAATCTATTATCAAGTCGATCACAAAATTATCAAAATTGATTTTTTTTTGTTTGTTTGTTTAAGCTATGAACCCTCCATCAAATTTCCTTCATGAAAATGTATTTTAAAGTTTTGTTCCATCGGTTTCTCTTTAAAATTGGACCGTGATGACACACATAGCTGTCACGTGATTTCATATGAAACAAAAACTAGCGAAATCGGACCAGTAGTTAAGGCTGAGTGACTGGTTCATTGGATTCCCCTATTATTTTAAATATATAACTAGAACGTATTCGTTTTAAGATAATTTTCTAAAATAAAATTTTTCTGTTTAACTATTTTAAATAAATATTATAAATAAGCATACCAGCATGCGGAAAAGCAGCACAGACTAAAATCATAGCCAATACTAAACACAACGTCTTCATGTTGAACAAAGAATCTGAAGTCTAACCACTGCAAAGATTTTCTTCTAAGTGCCTGTATATAAAACCAACACAACGACATGAAATAATTCCTTTCTTAATAAAAGCTCTGAATTCAATTTTTTTATTATTATTCTTTCAATAAAATATTGTCTTTCAAGTATTCATAAATACGAAGTCATGATTTTTAGAGACAAAACAATAGACTCTGACTGAACTATGACGTAAAGACAAACGTGGCGTGCCAATAAAGCTGTGTAAGTTTTCAACCAGAATAAATTTATGAATATTTTATGCGAACTTTGAATAAAATCACCTTTGAGAGTCTAAAAATAAAATTTTATTAATGGACTGTGTGTGTTAAAACGTTTGTTATTTGAATCCCAATTCTATTTTATTCGTGTTTTGAATTATTTATTAGATCATATTATTTGTATCTATCCAAATTATTATATTAAATTATACTTAGTAAAATAGTATTTTATGGTGGGACCCTATCATTGTAGAAACAAATATTTTATTATTTAACTTTATTTACCTTGTTAATTTCACTTTTTTATTTATATTTTATTAATACTTTATAATACTTATCTATTTTTATTATTCTACAAGCAACGAACCAAGATTTATGCGGTTTCAAATAAACACAAAATAAAAAGGGAAAACCTGTTCTCCCTAGCTCTGTTAATTAAAAGGCATTTTACCTAGTTAATTCGAGATTTCTGATTTACTGTAATGTGTGAGTGTATGAGCGTGTGTTTCTTCGCGTGCGTGTGGGTGTATGTGAGTAGGTGTGAGAATGAATGCGTGTGTTTAATGATATTTTAAATTCTAAATTAAATCCTAGTTAATTTGCAAAGGTTCCAATTTAGCCTGTATATCCATTCTCAAATGTTTTATTTCCTGATGCAATTCCACCCTTTTCATATCCTATCGCTAATTCACACTCTCCTTATATATATTTACTAGCCGCCTTTGACGACCAGCTGGTTAGCCATGAGTAATGCGTTCTAAAATTTTCAATTAAATCAAATATTCATTATCCTTGAAGTAATTCCGAGCATTGATTGGCCTGAAATCAATATTTTCTTTAAGATGATGGACGGAAAGTTCTAAAAGAACACGTTTTCCTAGTAATATTCTTTAATTTTATATATCAGTCAGTTTTAATTATCGGTTATGCTTCCAAAATATTAAAAATGTTTTTTTTTTCGGTGATGTTGCCAAAATATTAAATATGTTTTTTTAAAGAAGGCGAAAAAGGGGAAAAAATTATTGAATTAATGATACAGATATTCAAACGATTATAGAAATATGCCATTAGGTCGGGATTTCAATGCATATCCTGTCTAAATTCAATCAGGTTTACCGTAAGAAGATTTATTGAATTAATCATTCAGATATTGCAAACGATCATAGAATCCTTTGCCTTGCATTTATTTTTTTAGAAAATATCACTTTTTATATTTATGTTATTTTATCCAGTCCCGTGCTGAAAGTTGTATTTCTTTAGATTTGATTTGCGATGATAGTTTTTTTTTAATCTGAACTTCCGCTATTCTTTTCTTTTATTTTATCCGGTCACGTACTAAAAAAAAGGTGGTTAAAATATTTCTTTAAAAATTCGTTAAAAATAGGAGCTTAAGTTATACATTAAAACACTGAAACCATTAAAAACCTAATTTTTGAATCTTTAAATGGATGCAAAAATCATGTTTGTGCGATCATATTTTCGGAAGTTATAGCGTAAAAATGTCGAAATTCCGCTTAAATTTTAATTAATTCAAATTCTAACTAAAAATTCGAAAAAAGGGCTCCGAGGTGCACATTCCCGACCTTGAAGGTATACATGTACCGAATTTGGTAGCTGTAGGTCCAACGGTCTGGTCTGTAGAGCGCCAGCACACACACACATACGCATTGAGCTTTATTATAATATCCTATCATACTTTTTTATATATATCTTGGTCAAATTTTAAATCGTTAATAAAATACTTTTTATTCAATTTCTCGAGTTCAAACACATTTTTTAAAACTCGTAGTGGATGACACTCGATGTTAATACAGTTTTTTAAATATTAATTCAATCATTAAATTTAATTTTTTAATACTGTAAATAGATTTTAGCAGCTTGTAATGGAAGTTGAAATCACCAGGCAGAAGCTCAGTAGGTAAAGTGCGAGGATTTTAGTATTTTAGAAGAATGCGTGAGCCTTTCTTGCTTAAATTAATCATTTTTAATATTTAATAGATAAATAGTTATCTATTAATAGATAAATATCTACAGATAATATTAATAGAACAGATATATTAATATTAATAAAAAATTAAGTATAATTTTTTATACTTAATAGATATTTAACTATTAATATTATTTAATAGATAATTATTTAATACTAGACGCCTTTGGCGACCAGCTGGTTCGCCAAGGGTAATGGGGTCTAAGATTTTCAATTAAATACTTATGTGCCTTGCTCTCTTTATAATTTCTCTGCCAGATATATTAAAACTTCGAAAGTCACGTAACACTGATTTACTAAATTAATGATATAGATGTTGCAAACGATCATAGAAACCTTTGTCTTGTATTTCTTTTTTAGAAAACATAACATTTAATATTTATTTAATTTCATCCAATCACGTGGTGAATGTTACATTTTTTTTTTCGATTTAATTTGCAGTCATAGTCAATTTGAACTTCTGTCAGTATGATTTCAACAGTTTAATAAAAGCTATTTTTTTCCCTTTGCTCGTTCATTATTTATTTTAGAAAATGTCACATATTATTGATTTACATATATTGATATATACACATATTATTGATTATTGATTGTCACATATAATTAGATTTAATTTGTAATGATAGTTGTTTTTTTTTTAGTTTGAACACATGCTGATAAAACCTAATTTTTCCCCCTTGACGTGCTCGTGCAGATTAAATTTTATTGTTTTGTCCGAAATATATTGTTGTAAAACATGGTTACAATATTTCTTTAAAAATTCGTTAAAAATAGAAGCTTAAGTTATACATTAAAACAAAGATGCCATTAGAAAGCTAATTTTTAATCTTTAAATTGATGTAAAAATCATGTTTGTGCGATAATATTTTCGGAAGTTATAGCGGAAAATCGTCGAAATTTCGCTTCAATTTTAATTAATTCAAATTCTAATTAAAAATTCGAAAAAAGGTCTCCGAAGTGCACATTCCCAACCTCCATGTACCAAATTTGGTAGCTGTAGGTCCAACGGTCTGGCCTGTAGAGCGCCAACACACACACACACGCACACACACACACACACACACGCACACACACACACACATTGAGCTTTATTATAAGTATAGATTAATAATTAAAATAGAGAGTCGATAGGTTGAACAATACAGCAGTGCATAGGATACGAAAAATCAAAAAATTCTTTTTTCTTTAATAGATATGATAACTGTAGTCTGCCTTCAACCTTCACGCAGATGCAAGCAATGAGTTGGCCAAGTTGCATAGAAATTGATTGAATAGTACGGTAGAGCATAAAGTAAAAATAAGCAACAATTCATTTTAAATAATAGATTTATGGGTTCTTTTAAAATTGCAATGCTTGGCGAATGCTCTTTGAGAATTGTATGGGAAATAAACTTTCTTTTTTTTTTTTTTTGTCTTTCGTGATTAGTTTAATATTCATTCGGAATTATCAAATTAAATATTAGAAAATGTGATTAAAATATTTTATTTTAAAATTAACTAAACACATAAAATATATTTGTGCCATAAATGTATTGATATAGTTGAATTAATAATTTTTTAAGATGAAAAGCTTCAATTTTTTGTACTCTAAAATTTTATTGAATTTTTAATTAAAATTTCAATTTTATTGGTGTGGTTCCCCTAAAACTTTCTCGCACATTCTTTAAAAAGGCTGTTTTATAGATAACGACTTACCTAGTATTTCCGTACAATAGCTGCGAAATATTAACCTCTAGCTTGAATTCAGCCCCTTTACTGATTCTGTTTTATCTCTTCGCCGAGTTATTTTGATAATAATCCATGGTTAATAGATGCAGTAAGCAGATCAAAAAATAATTTTTATAGATTACATGATTTTACAATGCCTATAACCCTTCCGCAAGTGCAAATAATAAGTATTCAAAGTTTTATCGGAAATGTATTACTTTCACGGCAGCGCATAAGCGCATAAGAGACATACAGACAAACAGTCATTTTTATTTGTATAGATATTTTGCCATTTGTGGCTGCAAAAGTATACATGAAACATACAGTTAGTTAGTTTGGTATGGACATCCATTTAATTTATAATTAGCGTTGTTAAGGTATTGCAATTTTAAGTTCTCTCTCTCCCTCTCTGTATATATATATATATATATATATATATATATATATATATATATATATATATATATATATATAATTATTAGAGCAATTAAGCAGATTGTTTACAAATTTCTAATTTACGTGTTTCAGAGTTTCACGATCAATATGGGTAAAAACCGAAAGACAACATTTATATGATACCTGCTCTCGAGTATCAGGATCAAAAAACCAATATGTGGCAAGAAGCATGACAACTACCTTTAAAGGAAGGTCTATCGGAGATGTGTTCATTCTACGTATTCCCATTATTCCGTTTTGATTTCAAACGACTGCAGTTCCCCATTGGACTTGCATTCTCGATTACCATCAAGAAGGAGAAAGGTAAATCACTTCAAATGTGCGGACTGAACCTAAGAAATCCATGTTTTTTAGATAACTAGTTGTATGTTGGATGCTAAAGAGTCGGACAGTCAAGAAATTTATTTGTTTCTGTTGAAGATGGAAAAAAAATAATGCCTACCCTAAAGCTCTTGAACAATAAAATAAAAAAGAATAGAATAAATACTGTTTATGCTTCTCCTTTATACATCACTCAATTTCAATGAATGTATTCTTTTCCAATACGATAATAAATATTATTTTGTCAATAACTCCTATTTAAACAAGACAGTTATTTTAAATTTCCAACGATCTTTCCGAAAATATTTCTTCTGAGGTAGCAACGCACCGGGTACCAATTAACTTGGTTATATTAACCAAAGCCAATGTCACTTTTATACGTAGCAATGAAGAAATTGAAGATTTTCTTAAAGAAAATATCATGTAATAATTGAATAGCAACCGCATTGGTTAAGGGAAGACAACAAAGATAATTATTGTTTATTTCAAATAAAAATTCATTTTTTTCTTAATTTTTTTCCTTTGTATCGTAATTAACAAAAATAAGCTATCAAATTTGAATTAGTGCAATCGAATAACTTTCTATACAATTTATAGACTAATTATTTATCACCATTTTTTATTTAATTTTTTTCGGGTAGAGGGCGCAACAACTGCTGAATGAAGGCTGCGTTTTGTTTGTTTATCACTTCCTAGGTCACCAACGTTCGACTATCGACAGGTAGGATAGAACTCAAGAGCTTACGGATGGTAGCCAAACAACATGACCACAAGACAAAAAGTGATCACTGAGTCTTGAGGATGTTATCTGGCTTATAAAGCTTTTACTAAAAGTTCAATTAATCGGAGAACCGCGTTAGCCTGCTTGATAGAGTGTCAATCTCGTAACCGAAAGGTAGTGACTTCAGTCCTCGTCTCGAACGAAGACCACCATGTTAGCTTGGCAGTTGGGGCACATTCAAAAGGTCGTGACTGCAAAGTCCTCCAAGTTCCCATAACAAATGATACCTCTGGGGGTACTGAATCAGAAAAGTGTCGATCTCTGATTTGCCCCCTAAAAAGGGTTGTGTCGTGAGTGTTCGAGCAGAGTCGCACTTTTACTTAAAGGTATGCTATGGTTTTTAGATGTATTTTCAATTATATTATAAAATACTATAAATGCAAAAAAATAAATATTTGAAAATGTAATATATTTTGAGAAATAGGAAAATTTGTAATAATTTTTATGAACTTTAAACAAAACTAACAAACACTCTACACAAAATTGTACCTCAGCAATCCTATTTTTCTTTGTACACAAGTTATAGAATATAACGATGAATTAAATGAATCAAAATCTAAGAAACATCTTGAGATACAAAGAAGTTATGGGTAAATATATATGCACATGTGAATTTTTTTCCATAAATCCACACCTTAATTTTTCTAAAAAACGTATAAATGAAAAAATCATTTCACCAATACCAAAACTTTTGGTTCATTTCATTGCTCATTTCATTTAAAACACGCCCTGAAATTTTTATTCAATTATCTCTAAGGTATAATGTTAACGGTGAAGATTTTTTATGAAAATTAAAGTTTTGAGAAAAGGGAAGTGAAAGACACATTTTAGCTGAAAAATCTGTGACCCTGCATGAAAGATGAGACCTTTCTTTTCTTAACAAAGATAAACTGTTCTGGAAAGAGGAAAGTTTGAACAACAAGAAATTATAATTAATAAAAACATTCACCAATGTTGTCGATAACCAGCGTTTTTAACGTTGTCGGATACCTTAACGGTGCTCGTTAACAACGAAAGGCGCATGGTATGACCAAGTGGCATTAGACCAACCGTTTAATTAATCGAAGTTTCACTTAACTGCTAAACTTACTGGTGTGATTATGTATAAATCAGCATTGTACATGCAAATCCCTCGACGAACTTACTAGGAATTTTCTTTTTCACTGTTTTCATGCCTTGACGCAATTCTTTTTGCAATCGTCTTCAGATCTGTACCTGTTCCCATTGCCACCACAGCCTCCATAAACAAACTTCTCGCATTTCCCTGACTTCGAGTTGTAGTAATAGCTGGGAATGTAGGCTCGGCACAATCCTGTCTTTTTGTCTTCGACGCAATTTTTAGCCGGTTCTGTTTGAGAAAAAGGGATTTTCTTATAAATAAATTAAATACTCACACAAAAAATCTTTAAAAAATTCGTGCTTTTGTAAACCTGGAGTTTTAAGCATTATTGCATGAGTCTCTATTGTACATTAAAAAAAAGGAATGATTCTTTGAGATATACAGTCCTAACTCATTAAGGAAAACAGATTTGGGAATGATTAAGGACAACTGATTAGATCAATCCCCTAAAAAGGCTACTTAATAGGGACTCACAAAGACAATTAGATCAATCCTCTATACAGGCAATATAATAAGGGGTTCCTGACGGTGAACAGATCAGATCAATCCCCTATAAGGACAACATAATTGGGAATGATTAAGGAAAACTGATTAGATCAATCCCCTATAAAAGTAACTTAATAGGGACTCATAAAGATAATAAATTAGATCAATCCCTTATAAAGGCAATATAATATGGACTCATGAAAGACAATAGATCAGATCAATCCACTATAAGGACAACATAATTGGGAATAATTAAGCACAAGAGATTCGATCAATCACCTACAAGGACAGCAAAATTGGGAATGATTTAGGACAGTTGATTAGATCAATCTCCTATAGAGGCAACTTAATAGGGACTCATAAAGACAACATATTAGATCAGTCCCCTGTAGAGACAATATAATGGGAACTTATGAAAGACAATTGATTAGCTCAATCCCCTATAAGGACAACATAACTGGGAAGGATTAAGGACAATAGATTAGATCAATCCTCTATAGAGGCAATATAATTGGTAGGGATTAAGGACAATAAATTAGATCAATCCCTTACAGAGGCAATATAATGGGGACTTGTGAAGGAAAACAGATCAGATAAATCCCCTATGAGGACAACATAATCGGTATTGATTAAAGACAACCGATTTGATCAATCCACTATAAAGGCAACTTAATAGGGACTCATAACGACAACAGATTAAACAATCCATTATAATGACAACTTAATTAGGAATGATTAAGGACAACAGATTAGATCATTCTCTTATAAAGGCAACTAAATAGGTAACTCATAAAGACAACAAATCAGATCAATCCCCTACAGGGGCAATATAATAAGAACTCATAAAGACAATAGATTATATCAATCCTCTATAAGGACAACATAATAGGAATTCATGAAGGATATTCATCTTCAATTTAGATCCAGAAACTTTCGCAACACAGTTCTCAAATCAATTATCAGTAACTATTTTCCATTTTTTTAAATTCAAGTTAATTTTAGACTTTAAAATATAATTTGAATTTCAATTTTTTTTAGATATTTCTTTTCGTCCCTATTTTTGGGTGTTTGCCAAAAAAAATAATTAAAACTCAACTTTCTCCAGATATTAATTTAAATATATTCATAAATATTAAAAGAATGTTTATATTATCGTTCATTTTGAAGAAGAAATTCGATGTTCTTTTGATATATTTTGCAGAGTATTTGATATATTTTGCATCTAGTATTCTTCCAAATGTATCCATTTCGGATCCATATTTATTTTATTCACTCACTAGCCGCCTTTGGCGATCAGCTGGTTTCTAACATTTTCAATTAAATACTTACATACCTCACTCTCATTATAACTTATCAGTCAAATATATTTAAACTTCAAATTTCGATAGTCACGTAACTCGTGTTATTATAGAAGCCTTACGATTATTTGTTCATTGCACTATATATCTCTTTGATTTGAAATAAGCTGTTATGGAATGATGTGATGTGTCACATCTTATATTTATCTCATAACATTAAGCTACCATTTCAACAATTGCTGTGCATCACTATTTCCACTATTTAATTCGCAATAATAGTTAATTTAATCATTTAGTTTGAGTTTTTGTCAAAGTGATGGAAAAAGCACTGGTGCACGCTTAATGTGCTCTTGCAGGTTAAATTCCACTTCCATTTTTGAGAAATAAGCTATCGGAAAATATAGTTATAGTATATTTTTTAATTCATTAAAAATAGAAACTTAATTTATAGATAAAAACATTATTAATGAAAAAATCCAATTTTTAAGAGGATTTGAAAAACAGTTTTGTGCTGTAATATTTCTGAAAATTATCCCAGAAAAATTCCAAATGTTAGTTTAATTTTTAAGTAATTGAAATTTGAAAAAACATCCGTCAAGATGTACTTTTTCAACCTCCAAAGTAAATATGTAAATACCAAGTGTGGCATCTCTAGATCATATAGTCTGGTCTGTAGTGCCCTAACGCACACGAGCGTGCATTCATTCATATACACAACATATATTCGTTTGATTATCGGCCTTCATAATTCCGGGCATAGATTGGCCTGAAATGGATATATTCTTTAAGCTTTTGGACGGAAAGATTTAAAAGAACACGTTTTCATAATAACATTCTTTTATTTTTATAAATCAGTCAGTTTTAAGGATTGATTTAGAAGATTGATTGATGCAGCAACTTTTATTTAAAATATTAATAAAAATATTTTGTAAAATATGGCTTTTAGAGCAAAGTATGAAAAAAATCTAAAACTCATTATTCATCAGTGCATTGTTTGAATCAAGTCACAGAAAATCTAACTATTTACTTCATTTAGACCACGTTAACAATACTAAACAATATGTATGCCTATTATTAATATTTTACAAATAGGCCATTAAGTCGGAATTTGAATGCATATCCTGTCTAAATTCAATCAGGTTTATCATAAATAAAGAATATTTGTTGAATTAATTATTTAGATATTGCAAACGATTATAGAAACCTTTGCTTTGCATTTATTTTTTTAGAAACTATCACATTTTATATTTATCTCATTTTATCCAGTCACGTGCTGAAAGTCACATTTTTTTAAGATTTAATTTGCAATAATAGTTGTGTTTTTTTATAATTTGAAATTTCCTCTATATGATGGCAACACGCAAAAAAAACTAATTTTTTCCCCCCTTGACATGCTTGTGCAGATTTAATTTTATTGTTTTGTCCGAAATATATTGTTAAAAACATGGTTAAAATATTTCTTTAAAAGTTCATTAAAAATAGAAGCTTAATTTAAATGTTAAAACACTGATACTATTAGAAAGCTAATATTTTTATCTTTAACTTGATGTAAAAATCATGCTTGTGCGATTATATTTTTGGAAGTTATAGCCAAAAAACGTCAAAATTTTGCTTAATTTTGAAATAATTCAAATTTTAATCAAAAATTCAAAAAAGGGGCGCCGATATGCACATTCCCGACCTCCAAAGTATGCATGTGCCAAATTTGGTAGCTGTAGGTCCAACAGCCTGGCTTGTAGAGCGCCAACACACACACATTGAGCTTTATTATAAGCAGAGATTAATCAATTTAATATAAGTAAATTCATAAATCTAATATCTGATAACATATAGGCTTTTTTATGGGTTAATTGCGAGTTCCCTTTCCTATTGAGGATGTATTGCATATGTGATCTTTGTGATTGTGAGATTAGCTAATATCAATAAAAAATCCCCATTCTTGCAAGTTTGAGAAATTAGAAGTGTGATTCGAAGTACTTTTGCTTAACTTTTGTATTTACAACTGTATACACTATTTTTGCGGGTAGTAGTTCATATAATAAATGACAGATTGTGGTGGAATGTGTTAAGCCTTTCTTACAATTTCCGCCCCGTAAAAAGGATTCTGACGCGTGAGTTGTAAAGTCGTGCTCTTGACCCCAGATGGCACCTCTAAAAAAATCAAGAGACGCAGCCTATTGGCTGAAATCACTGTCTACGTCACAGCGGGCTTGTCCAATGGCAAATGCCATAAGAAACAACACAACTTCTGGGAGGTGGTTTATAAACTTTGTTGTAATTAATATTTAAAAAAAAATGGTAAAAACACGTTTGTGATTTATCCGTTATAAATATAAACTCCTGTTGCTTCTTAATATTTTAAAATGAAGATTATTTAAACAAATTTACAAAAAAGTCTGAAAAAATGACAATTTTTTAGGAAAAAAATAATTAAATTATGTCTTCTATAACATAACTGGCATTGCAAAAGCTTCTAATTAACGCCCCTTACAATGAAAATTAATCTTTAGAGTTTTCGGAATTTAATATAAATTTTATTTTCTAAAAAATAAAAAGGTTAAAATCGTGTAACTTATTTGTCTTACTATATGAAAAAATATAATTTTCTTATCCTTATATTTATCCTTATATAATTTTCATTCAATTGTTTACTTTAAATAAAAGAAGCATAAAATGAAGAATATTTCATAGAAAGCTATAACATGCCTGTGCTTTATAAATTAATGTATTTAGTTCATTAAATGAATGAAACTAATATTTTTACTGAAATTTACTTTAAGATAAAGCACTTTGTTTGAGTAAAAATTCATTACCAGACTGCGCGAATGCTGCACCAACCAAAGCCAAAACCAACAAAATACAGAGAGTCTTCATCTTATCTGTAGAATTCAGTCAGGTACAGAACGCAACTAATATCTATCGCGGTTTTTATATACACTTACGACAGAAAAATGAAAGAAATCGTCAGACTCATTTTTATTTCTCAATAAAATTTATGTATTCTTCTCTTATCTTTAGAATTAATCGAACAGTTTCATTTCTTAAAGCTCTAAGCTCTGAATC
>JAPMOQ010067272.1:0-14248 GCA_026543055.1 Argiope trifasciata | reverse complement strand
TTCTAGTATGCAATATGTTTAGAAAATCTAATATCTACAATTGAATCGTTTCATTGAATATGTAGACTGCCTTTTATAAAATTTTCAATTCGAAAAAAACATTTTGAAGTACATTATTTATGAACCCTTTATTTTTCAGTGATTTTTTTAGGTAATTTTAAGGCAAAAAATAGCAGCTTTAACTTTAGACACTATATGTGAAGAGTACCAAACATTTATATTCGTAAGCCATAGGACGACATTTTATTAATGACATAAAATTTTGCATTAGGTAAAATGAAGATTTTTCAAAATATAAATGAAAGGAATTTTTTAAATATGTAATATTACTACCACTATGCATCATATTCAATTATCATAATAACAGTGAAGGTAAAACGAAATTTTATGAGGGTTGTGCATGTACCTATGAGGAACATTTTCATTACAATGTTAAACAGTCGATCTCATAAATTTAGGAAAAAATGAACAGGTATATCAACTAGATGGCACTCAAGCTTTAGAAATTCTTTCTAATGCAGGTTTTAATGAATTTCAACCATGGTTTTTAAATGCATAGCAATCTCGAAAAATTTCACTTTTCTCACTTTAATGATTTTTTACCAAAAAAAAATATTATGGTATGTTTTTGTGCAATTTTATCAAGTGCTAGATGCACCATGCTAAAATTTACATTAATCAAGAATGCAATATATATAAGTAACAAATGATTGAATCGGAAATACATTAAATTTTAATTGGCTTCAGATTGTAAAATTTCTTTGAATTTATTATGAAGAAAAACTTTGATTTAATTTTTAATACCAGTTTCTAAATCATTTAAAACATCTATAATAAACTAGTTAGAAGGAAAATGCGCGTTTTTTGATATTCTAGTAGACATAATTGCAAATAAAAAGGGCCCCTAATATTGCTTAAAATATAGATAGTAAAAATCAGAAAAAAAATCAAGTGATTCGGTTTAATGATGTGATCTTCCGCTATTGTATTCATTAAAATTTCTCTCACGGCCAAACTACCGATTTCTCTGGATTGTATTTCTTTCTAATGGCAAATAATGAATCTATCTAATCATTTAGAACATGATGTATATCATTCAGTACCATTTTATCGACCTAATGAAGCATTTCGCTACTGATTTTGTATCCAGAAAAATGACAGAAAGCTTCAAACGCATCATTACGAACCATTTCAAAAATCAGGTATATTTTATATATTTTATTGTTCTGTCTGTTACTGTATTGATTATGTGCCCAGTATGATATGCTTCTTTTTGTTTAGAATCATGTGATGGGAAAGAAAGTGTAAAAAAATATTATAGTAACGGTGCAAGAAGCCTGTGCAGTATCTAATCTTCCAAATTTCATGACTGCAGATCTAGTTGGTAGGGAAAATAAACTATATCCATTCAATAATTAAGAAATAATTACTTTATTTATTTAAATACAATTTCTTATATAAATGTAGTAATATAAATCCACATATTAATTTTAAAATTATTCTATATTTTAAATAAATATGCTTTTTCAGTGAAACTTTAAACATCTTTTAAGTTAGAAAGAAAATCTAACATTCGGTTTCTTTAAATTGTATTATTGAACTTCATTCCCTAGAACGCTGAAAGAATTACACAGATTTTGGAGTTGTTTTTTCATAAAAATTTTAAAGAAACAATGATGAAGTTCTCACTCTTCACACAAAATTAAAATCGCAGCAATATAAAACAGATTTAAAGTCATTTTTTTAGTTGTTGAAAAATTCAATAGCAAGACTCTGGATATTTTTGCCCCTTCTTAAGTTTCCATGTGGTACAACAAAATTTAAAATTGAATAATCTTTTTGAAAACAGAATTTCTTTTTCATCATTTTTATAATTAAATGTTAAATATATTTTATCTATATTTGCAATATTCTAATTTTATATAATTGATATCCCCTAATACCGAGAAAATAATTTTCTTTGTAAATCTCATTATTTAAAGTCTTTCGTTAGTTGGAAAATCATTTTATTTTATTTTAGGAAATTGATTCATTATAATAAATCAAACCCCAACAAGCAATTATAAAACGTGTTTTAAAATGTGAATCATATGTATGCAAAACTTGAAATGGGGATTTGAAAGATAATGATTTTAATTTCACTATTGTACTTTTGAGGGCTGTTTAAAGAAGCAAAAAGTACAATTTTTACTTCTAAGTACAATTTTATTATTTGAATCAGGGAAGCCAAAATCTAACCACGTGATATGATAAGCATTTCGATTGATCTTAATACCTATGTAATAGTTTTCATTCTTCCAATGACAATGGCACGGTAAATGTATACTCTCCAATAACAGTTAGATGCAACTGACACACGATAATAGTCGATAAAAAGCATAAGAATCAATCAATCAATCACGCCACTCAGTCAAACATTGTTCCTTTCACATTTCTAGGCTTACTCTGTCATTCCAATTTTTTTACACTCACTGAACACTAAAATCGCAACAAAAATAAAAGAAGAAATAAAACCCTGCTATTGGAGTAAGATATTGTCATCCACTAAATGTCAAATAATTTTTTTCTGCCTTCATGCGCTTCTTATATATATATATATATATATATATATATTATCATTGCTTTTATAAAGTCAAGATAATGATAAAGAGAAAAGTTATTACAATTTGAAGCTCCCAATTTATTAAAAAAATGTTTCAAGGCTAGAACGATAAAAGAATAGAAAATGCCATAAACGAGGTATTATTGTGGATCTCATTCCAATTTAATATATTTTAGGAAATTATTAGGATTGGGAAAATTCTAGGATATTTTATAAATTACCAATAAAAAACTACTACTAAAACTATGAAAAACTGTGCACAACATATAACTAACATACTGCGTAAATACACTAATATACTGTGCAATAAAATAGAACAATTCATAAGCAATTTAGTATTTGATAAACTCTCAAGAATAGTTTACAAATTTTTCCATCATTGGATTGTCTCTGCCAAATTTCTGCAGATTTTTCATATTTCATGTTATAGTATAGTTTATATAGTATTTCTAGGATTTTATTAATAATATTCTTATACGCAGTTTCCATAAGTTTTTTTAAAAATTATTTTTTTCAATTTAAAGCCTCCGTCTTTTCTAAGACAAATATTAGCTAAATTATTATGGGCTAGTGCTACACGATTGTCTAAATATTCTTTAGGCATGTTTCAGTAAACTAATAACTAAACAACTCTAATAATATCTAATATCTAAGCAACTCAAATAATATTTTTCATTTTTAAAAGAATTACAAAATTAGATGACATTATTAGACATAATATTATTTCTTGCATTAGAGCGTTAAATATTATAAAGAAAGAATGCGTTAGCATCAAAACATAAAAAAAAAATACCTCTTTAAGCAAGTATATTGATTTCCGTAACCTTAAATCTTAATATTTTCATTTCAGAATGCCTCAAAATATTTTTTTCTTAACCATCCGGTGGCGTGTGGTCTACGATCGTAGACCAGGTACTTTTTAAATAACGTAATTTCTAATATATGGAGTACGCAGACAATTACTTCTCAGTAGCTGTTCTAAATACACTGTTTTACACCGCTAGTGTTGTTTCGCTTGTTAACGAGTGCAGACGCCTAGTTTATTTACGGAAGAATTCGGTTGGTCCTCGATTGTAGACCGCGCGCCTAATTCATTCCGCGCGCCTGTTGCATTTTAAATCAGATTGCGATTTTGTTTCTTCACGCTTTATAACGTAAAAGTTAAAACGTTTGATTATTTTAATGCATTAGAGTGTTGCAAGGAAAGGAAGAGAAAAGTTCAATTTTTGGATTTCAGCACGAAATAACTTTAGTGTCATATTGTCCAAATAAATACAAAGTTGTGTTAATTGCATCAAATATGCACCACGACAATACTATTGATCCAGAAACGGAAGAAAAGGTAAAACCAGAAATAATCTTCTACAATAAAACTAAAATAGGCGTAGACTTAGCACATCAAATATGTCGAAGTTATGATTTTGCAAGGAACTCCAGGAATGGCCTATGGTAATTTTCTACGATTTGTTGAACATCTCAGCTATAAAGGCCCTTTGTGTTTACAAGGCAAATAATCCAGAAAATAAAACAAAAAGACGAAAATTTATTGAATCGTTTGGATGGTAGTTAATACGGCCACAAATACAATTTAGATCAACATTGAAAGAACTGCCTGCGGGAATTAGAAGGCGTGCAACTGTCCTTTTAGGTCTTGAAGAAACTCAACAACCTATGGAAAATCCTAAGGGGTAAAATTATGTGGGACATCGCAGCATATGTCCGAGAAGAAATAAGTCTTCCAGGCGAGATTGCTGCAAATGCCACCAGTCTGCACGCAAAGAACACATGGCTGACATGTGTGTCTCGTGTTTGAATAACTGAAAATACAAAAGCCTGTGAAATGATCAAGAAGATTTTCATTTTATTCTTTCTAAATGCTGTTTGTAAATATTGTCCTTTTGCTTGATTTTTGAACTCGAGAAATTAATTGTTGCTTGGTTTTGTTTATGTTGTTTAATTTTTGCTTTTGTATGTAAAATAATCCTTAAAAATGTATAACAAGATTTTATTGCAAAAACTGTTAATAACGTAGTAAAGTTTATTTAAATTACTTTATTACGTTTTAAAATACTTAAAAGAAAAGTATGAATCAGTTTTTAATCAAGAAATTTTATTTTTTGCATTTTAAACTGTAAATAAATTTGGTCTACGAGTGTAGACGCGCCTAAACACGTCAGTAAAAATCACGCGCCTAACGGAGGGTTAAATTTGCGATTTTTCTAGTTTAAAAAAAAAATCAGCAAGGGCATTATGTTTAGTTTAAATTTATCTGAAGTTAGCAATTGAAATTAAAAATGCTAAACTAATGTTAGAGAATAGAGAAATATTTTTCTAGCAAAAAGGAAATTTTTGCAGATAATTCATTTTCCAGTAATTTTATGAAATAAAGTTCTGAAGAGTTTTTATACAACCAATACATTTTGTAAATACTCATGCACAAATTTTCTAATTCGTAATATTATATTTAACAAATTTGTAACGTTCATGAACTAATGATTTTGGAAATTTATTCTATAATTTTTTTAATTATTTTTAGAACTATGGTTTTAAAAATATTGCAGCTTTTGAATTTTTTTAACATTTTTGAATATGATTAAAAAAAATAATGTTCTTTGAATATTTAGTTATAACCCTAGATCGATTTGCAGTATAAAAAATCATTGATTAATTTAAAAATTATGATTTAACATATAATTTGGAAACTACATTGAAGAAACGTAGAAAAAGTAGCTCTCAACAAAAACTTAAAGTAAAAAAAACAATAACAGTTCCTAAGATATAATGATAAATATATGTATATAGGTATAATGACACTTCTCTTGGGGAAATTAAAGTATCTGAGTTGTCAGTGAAAAGTTAATTACAAAGTTAAAATGCTCCGGCATCCTTTCTTAAATGGACACATAGATAGCTACATATCTAGTAGCATAGTCTCTGTTGCAATAATTCTCGAAAATTGCTTTGGAAATCGGGAATTCAATCAACAATCGATTTTACATAACCATGCCATATGACAAGTGAAAAACCAATATTAGGAATTGGATACATATTAGAGGTGTTGAGTTTTCTCCTATAATTTAGTTCGTAAAGATTCTGAAGTTGCAGACGCTCCTTCAAGGACAATAACATTGATTGCGACATTTCACAATGTGGCTAAAGGTGATTAGCCTTCTCTAGCTTTAAATCAAACCTATCCTTAGTTAGAATTGAAAATGCAATCTAATTGTGGTTTTGAAAAATATATTCCTGACTTATTTTTGCAGTCTTTCCTAAAAATGCAAGCAATACTTTGATAATTCAAAAATGTGTGTAAAGTAAGCAAGCAAGAAGGTTTCCCGAAACTTTCTAACACACTCCCCAATAAAGGCTCTGTTCCCTTCCACTCTGTCCACTTAAGAATTTAAGAGTCCTGAATGGCACGAGTATTACATTTTTTCCCCGAAACATTGATGCAAGACTTCAACATACAATATCGTGCACCCACACACTAAATTTCATATATCTAGTCGATACAAACTTGAATTATAAATTCTAAATACATTTAAAAGTGAAAATCAATCTCTTGAATTTGGCCAATCAAATGAAATGTTTGAAGAAAACTTTAATGTCAAACTTTAGATGATAATTGAGGATAATTTTGAGATTATTACACTTTAGCTGATAATTTGATGATAATTGATGATACATTTTATATTATTACAATTTAGATGATAACTTTAATAGTTGATGATAAATTTGATATTATTAACCTTAGATGATAAAAACTAAGTACCAAATTTCATCAATCTAGGTCTTACATTTTCTAATTATCATGCTCACTTGTATTTGAACAAAAAGATATAATGCATTTTACACTTGCATTTTAAACCCCAAATGCTTATTTATATTATCGAAGGTTCTGTTTATATGAAATCTATAAAATTTGAATGTTATTTCTCTCACTATTAAACCTACTTTAACACCTCTGAGAAACGTCTATACGGGATGATTGGACTTCGTTCATTTTCTACAAGAATTGAGGGATGCAGAGGTAAGTAAATAATCTTCAGTGAAATCCATAAAGTAAATAAGCTATAATATATATATATATATATATATATATATATATATATATATACACACACACATACATACGCGTGAATGAAAGTTATTGTCCTTGAAGGAGTTTCTAAAATTTCAGAATATTTACGAACTAAATAAGAGGAGAAAACTCACTCTCTGTAATACGTATCCGATTCTTAATATAAGTGACATATATATGTATATATATATCGATAATTCCTTAAACTGAATATTTGTTGATTTAGATTTAAAATCCATTGGCTGTATTTTATTTGCTTATGACAAAATTATAGTATAAAATACAAATCTTTAAATATATATTTAAATTGCCTATAGATAGCTCTAAGAACATAAGAAGAACAAAATAAGCTTTTATAATTACTGATGCTATTGAAGAAAAAGAAAACTCTTTTCATAAACTGAGTGAATAGTTTCTGGTTTAAATTCAGACAAACGAACGATGTCTCTTCGCTTGAAGTTTCATATCACGATCGACAGTAAGGAAAGACGCATCAAACAGCATCATTCTTCAAGTTAAACGATCTGAAAATCTCGTTCAAACAAAGCTAAAAAAGAATGGGATTTTAAAAGCTCAAACATGAGCAATGCATTTTATTTCGAAGAAGCAAGATTCACGAGGAATAAAGTTTCGAAAAAATTCTTCCGGAAGTGAAATTATTTTGGTACCTACCAGAATGTACAATGTTTCTTTCTGCAGAAAATGTTATTCATAATGGTATATAAGTTTAATAATGGTACAAAATGCCCGTTAAAAATTTCCGAAACAACGAAAGGAGAGCCGCTAACGTGTCCATGCAATATAAATCACCGAATAAATATTATTCTTAATAGTATTACTATTATTATTAAACTTATGTATTAAACTTATTCTTAATAGTATTACTATTATTATTAAACTTAGTATTACTAAACTTATGAGTAGTCAAATGAAGCTCATGTAGCACATATCATTTATACTGCATCAAATGAATCATATAATATGTTAATCTTACAGGAATAAAAAAATTAGATCATATTATTAGTTAAAAATATATCTAGATTTTGCATACTAGTGTAGTTGCATTCATCATATGACATTGACGTCATCATGGCATTACAAGACTTGATTTTTCATTTTTATCTATCCAAGAAGTATAGAAAAATATTTGTTATGGCTGATAGGGATAGGAAACAAACTTGTAGAGGTCCTTGTATGATTTAATCTACTTGGATCTAGGAGACCATAAATCTAATATTAGAGACAATCAGTTTGATTTAAAATACATGCAATGAAAATGTGGGCATATAATAAGTGTTAGGCTAAAATCCTTTCTAACTCGCTTAAAATTTCAGTGGGTGATGGTATAGTCAAAACTCATGAGCGATGTTAAAAACATATTTTACAAATAAAGAAATTATTTTAAATTGGGTTATTTTTTAAAATTTATTATGACGAATAAACATATTTACAGGTTTGATACTTTTACCTTACATAGGGAATACTCGCTTTATTTTTGAGTCGCGGTGACCTCATGGTAATGTATGGGCTAAGGAAGGGGAGGAGTTCAGATTCGAGACCCGATTCCACCGAAGAACTGTCATGTTAGGTGTAATACACGTTAAACGTCCAGACCACACGTCCTTCCTCTGGTGTGGTGTGGTATGGAGAGGAGGGTGCCAGTTGTTTCCCCCTCGTCATCAGACCGAGGTTCAAAATTGTGAAGAACATTATAAAATAGCCATAGTGTTGCTTTAAAACTGGGGAATAATATAAGCTAAGCTAAAACTCTAGTTCGCGTTATTCACTTACGGTATGTTTCAAATTATCTAACACAGTGCCACTTATTTCCTCTTTCATAGCACAAAGAAAGCAAGTAATAATACATTTATTTTATTTTATTTGATGAACATTTTCATTCCAAAAATTGTCTGTGATTTGTTACATAAACTTAAATTTCATTTCAGAAGGTTTAATAGATGGTTTGAAAGTAGTCTTTTAAGTATATATTAGCAATGGTATGAAAAAAAAACTGTCAGAATGTAATGCATTAAATAAACCAAATAATTATTAATTTTTCCAGAATTCTATATCACCGTAATCGAATTTTTTCAGTAAAACATGGAGCATCAATGGTGCATCTATCGTTAAAAGTCCCAGATGAATCATGTTGTTTTTAGTGACAAATTCAACGAATTATATTATTATATATAATGAAATTTGTAACAATATACTATTTCTAAATGAACGAAAGCCTTTCATTATTGCTCCGTTAAATTTACCTAACAAAGCAAGAGTATTTATAAAAAATTGTAACAACTCGATATTCTCAGTATTACTCAGTTACTCAATATTCTCATAACTTTACAATGTATAAAAGTGCTTGTAACAGTGTTGTGAATGTATGATTTTAGGACATGATACACTTTTAATTAGAAATTTGCATTTCAAAAATTGAGGCTTGATTATAAAATGTTCAGCGACAATTTTCTAAATCTGTAACAAAATTGCACACGAAGCCTAATTGAAAGAGTTCCGTTAATTACCAAGGATATGCTACAGAATTTTAACAGCTCATATTTTACTTTCCATCTTTCTCTGATAACGTTTACTATTCAAATTTTCTTCCCAAATTACATGTTTCAACAAATATATATATTTGAAAATTAGGCAGTTGCGAGTAAAATTGAAAAAAAATCTTTACTAAGATTCCATGTATTTTATAATAGGATATTAAAGCGATAAAATTAACCCTTAATTGGAGAAGCAAAGACTTAGGACTTGGAGAGGGGTGGTGCAACGGATCACATTTTATTTATACTCAAATTACGTTTTTAATGAAAGTCAGCCAATACATTCTACAGATATTTTTCTTCATATATCAATATATTTTAGAAAGTTTTCAAGATATATTATTGTTGAAAAAATAATTGCTTTCCAATATACAATTTTTTCAAAAATTACATGTTTCAACAAATAAAATTCTGAAAAATATATTGCTTTTAATTTTTAACTCATATTCATTTTTCCAGAGGATAAAGGTTTACGGAAGTCAATATAACGAAAAGTTCAATAATTATATGAAAAAAAAAGGCAATTGGCAAATTTTGTTTGTTTGTTTCTTAGCAGATTTATTGTCTTTTAGTCATATTTTTTGTGAGTTTCACTGAATAAACAGCACCTATGATCATTTGTTTTCCAGTACTTTTTCATCTCCTGATGCCTACTATCACCCCTCTGATTTTGTAGGGCCAGATCAGCAATAATCTCTATATACTTATATGCACAGATTCCGGTATCCGGAATTTGTGTCTTACTGTGAATTTTTGTTATAATCACTTTCCAAGCTTTTATACTTTTATACTTTTTCACTTTACAAACTTACTAAGATATCATCATTTCTCTGATAACTGTGAAAATATTTCTTAATTTTTCTCCTTTTTGTGGCCGCTGTGAAAGTTTTAATATAAAGAATATGCAAAGTTAACATACATACCGGCTCTTTTGAGCAATAATGAATGTGTTACGTTGTTTCATTGGTTTATATTGTTCCTTAATTATTCTAGTTTTTCCTTCTTCTTCTTCTTGTTATTCTATGAAGATATTAAATAAAAACAAACAAAAGAGTAAAGATTAATCAAAAATACATCATGTGTGATCTGATTGATCTCATTCACGTGTAACTTATAAGTGTAGATTAAATTTTATTTTCGATTTTATGTCAAACATCTTTTTGCAAAACTTGCTTAAATAAATTTTTAAAAGGAATAGAAAATTTGAAATAAAAATTCAATGGAAATATATTGGTATCTTTAAAAAGATAATACTTTGAATTTTCAAATTTTGTAAAATTCCGATTGGCGTTGTAATATTTCGTTACATTACTAGAAAAATATGTCAAATTTTCATTGAATTTAATGAAATAACATTTTAAATATTTTTTTAATTTGTCCTTAGATATAGATTTTCACTCTCCAAAAGATGTTTGTGCCAAGTGCAGTAGCTTTGAATCAATTGGTTTGTTTGGTAAATAGAAATAACAGCGAATAAAAATATTGATAATATCAAAAGAATGAAAGAGAGAGAAATGAGAATTTATTTTTTCAATATTATTTTTTAAAATTTATTGTAATATTAGAGGGAAATATTTTCCAGAAGATATATATTTCATCAATCTTTTCAAAAGGAATGCAAATCGTAGGTAAGAATGCATTCGGTTATCACTAGTCTTTTTGCAATTAGCAATGGAAAGATAATTCAAAATTGGTGAATAAAAACATTATGACAAAGAAGAAGTGAAAGTTTTCAATTGATGAAAAATGCGCTTATATTTTCTTATAATTTCGGACAAATAGTATCTATTTTCGATTTCCCCCAAATCTATTTTCAACCTTGTTGACAGGATATTTATCTATTAACTGGGTGGGTGTGAGATTTTAAGACTCAACTGTGGAGGTATGGGTGAGAGACCCCATTTCATTTACACTCAAATTAAAATTTCTAATGAATGTATTAGCAAGAAAAACTGCTAATATATTTTGCAAAGATTTTTCTTAATATATAGATGTGATTTAGAAATTTTTCAAAATATATTATCATTGAAAAAAGCAAATACATTAGAACATAAATTCTCTTCTTTAATATCATGTTACAACAAACAATATTCTTTAATAAGCATATTAGTTTTTACTTTTTAAATAATATTTATTTTTCCGGTATATGAAAGTATATAGAAAACAATATAATCTAAAATTCAACAATTGTATAAAAAATGACTATGGGTAAAATTAACCCGTTTTATTGCCTTGTGTGACGTTCGTGCCATGGTTTTCTAGAAAATTTCAAGCATTCATGTTAAGAACTAGTATAAAAATCACCCTAAAAATTATGCATATATTTCTCTTAGAATATTAATATATTTTATAAATTTTTCAAAATACATCATCACTAGAAAAATTAATTATGTTTGAACATACATATCAGAAGCAGTTTAATGTGATCCTTCTTCTAAAGTATCTTCTGTACTGTTATCTTTATCACTAAAATCATTTTCTGCTTCATTTAAAAGTGTCTGGAACACTGGTTTATAGTAGGATCAGTAAACTGGAAGATATTCTGTGGCCAAAGTTTTGGTGTCATCTGCTACGCCTTAGATACTAATCGTTTGACTGAGCGTCAACTGAAAACTGTTGAAAAAGTGCATGTGTGTTGAAGGTCACAAAACAGGAAGTTATATAGTCAAAATATTCAATTGAGCTAGGATATATTAGGGGTAGCTGAAAGACCATCGCTAGCGGTCTCACAGCCCGCACGCCCCTTACTTTTTACTCTAAAATTTTTCAAACAACTATTATATGCGTTCATAGTTAAAAAGATGTTTTATCTGAATTGAAGGGTAAAATATGAATCAAGTTAGAAAATGACAATATCCCCATAGAAGAGAAAATTTTTGTTATCCGATACCGCAAGATCTTATTTTTTTTGGAAGTTTGATAAGTAGAAATATTAAATTATACTGAAAATATATTTTAAATTTATTAAATTTGTAAAATTGTATCGATTAATATGAATGCTGTTCTTTTGATTTGAAAAATATTTCAACTATATTTTTTATCAACATTACATTAATATGTAAGGATATTAATCGCTTGTTTATTTTGGCAAGCAAGATTTGAATAATTAATATCAATCAATTAGCTTTTTATGATTGTTTTAAATATTATAAAAACAAACGCTAGTAAACATTAAATAATCCAAAATAAAAATTAAAAAAAATGTATTTGGAGACTTGCTTTCATTTATTGATTTGTAATTCTAAATCGTTCACATATTCTTAATTAGTTTCTTATAGAAATAATTATTGGTTTTTAACAGCAAATATTTTATTAAAATTTATAAGCTTCTTTTCAATATTTTTCTCAAAGGAAAAGAAATTAATTCAAACAATTAAAATATTACTAAAATTATATATTTAAATTATAATTTGATTTTTATAAAAAAGGGAATATTTGCTGTGAGCTTCTTGATTAATGACTTAGGAAGAAAAAATAACATTTATGAAGAAAAATAATCGTTTAGTTAACAAAAATCTATTGATCCCATGAAAAAATTTGTATTGAAAATCTACTAAGGCCACTAATTAAATTAAAATTTACATAACACTGTTAAACATATTAATTGATTTATTAAAAAGATAAAGGAAGAAAACCATATACTAAGATATAAATTTAAAATGTAAATGATATCGTTACATTTTTTAATTATATTTTGAGAATATTTTGGATTATATCAACAATAACAATTACCAAAACCCTTTACATGAATATATACATATATATATATATACAGTAAACTCTCGCTACAACGATACCCGATACAACAATAACTCCCTCTACTACAATAATGTTTTGTGGTCCCGGTGATTTTGCATATAAACTAATGTTAATCTCCCCTCAATATTACGATATTCTCTAGAACAATAAACCTCTGTAAAACGATTTTTTCAATCTAAATTTCAGTATTATTTTCTCCCTTTATAATAATATTTTGATTTTCAAATGCTTTTTTTTTTCGTTTTCTTTTGTTATTTTTTCCGTCTATTAAGACTCATTGTGGATATTCAACTTATCCCTGAATAAATAGCTATTGTTCAGATTTCAAAACAGATGAAGACCACCCTTTTGGGAATTGGAGTTGGTGAGGGGGGGTGAAGTGTAAATGTATGCCTAGTATCATTTCCCAGTAAGCTTTGGAATTCTGATAAGGTTTAAGGACATCTGGACCTGTCTGGTCACCTTGTCAAAGAACAAGTGCCCTTTGTTAGAGGAACAGGGGGAGATGGAGGCGGGGTGTTGTTAAGTGACGTACTGAAAAGTGAGTTCAAAAGTTGTTTTATAGTCTTTAACGATTTTGAGTTCTACGCGAAACATTTGGTTTAAACTTTTCTTTCTTTCACGCGATATTGTTCCCTAAAGGCCTTATCACACGATGAAATGTCGCCAGCAATTTTCCGTTTCTACCCTCAAAAACCGGTCAAGCAAGTTTCGTAATCGACAACTTATTATGAAGATGATGATGATATTGACGATGATGATAATACAGATCCATCGCAGTCCTTATTGTCATCCCAGGAAGCTCTTCAATCTGTGAATTCCCTGTGGACATTTTTTTCAACCTTCCGTCGACAAATGAAGAACATTTTCGTGCACTAGACTCAATGCATACAGTATTGGTGAACTTAACAGTTAAAAATATGAATAAACAAACAAAAATACTGGATTATTTTCAATAAAAAGTGTTTTCAGGTATGTGAATATTTCTGTGCTTATTATCTGAGTTTATCTTATTTATTTATTTTTCAGTATTTAAACCACTATTATTAGTATTTTACAAATTAATTTCTTCTAAATATAGACTTAAAAGTAGTATGTTATGCACCTTAAACTAATAATAATAAAACAACTATTATTAAATGCTCAAAATATGTGGGCCCTCGATATAACAATATGCCTCTCTACAACAATATATTTATATATTTACTTGGTCCCTAAAATATTGTTGTAACGAGGTTTCACTATATATATATA
>JAPMOQ010067271.1:9968-22400 GCA_026543055.1 Argiope trifasciata | reverse complement strand
GTGAGGGTGTGTGTGTGTGAGAGAGAGAGAGTGAGGGTGTGTGTGTGAGAGAGAGAGAGAGTGAGGGTGTGTGTGTGTGTGCGTGCGTGCGTGCTTGTGCAAGAAGACTATGGTGCAATATTTCTAAAAATTAGATCCTTGACTGCTGTCAAATATTAATAATTGTTACAAACAAGTACCTATTTGTACACAGACATAGGAGGAATTCACTGGTCTAACATTGGCTTTCCTCAATTATTTGCTTTAAATATGCTAACACACCTCTTAGAAACTATACAGTAATTATTTTAGAATAAAATTCGTAATTTTGATTCCTTTTCAGATAACAGGGATATAACTAGATTAGTTCAGTTACAGTAACGTCCCGTTTTGAAGCCCATTTTTAATCTTATATAAGCTTCGTTTATTTCCTATAAGTACTTCTTTCAACAAAACTTTTTATCAATTTTTTGCCTGGAGGAGATAATTTTAATGGTGTAGTGGTATTCAAACCACATGTCTTGGCGCAGCATGGCCAATTCTGGCTCTTGCGCCATAAAACTACAGATTAACCAACCCATTTTGAAGTAACACTAGGGCTATTTTGGGACGGACATTGCCATTTTGAGGGGTGGACAGATGATGAGGATGTCACCTGAGAGGGCACATCAGCTCCAAACTTCCACACTTCCAGGACATTTGATCCCGATGGATTTCACGCGCACCAGACCAGTTTACACGGTGGTTCTTCGGTGGAATCCGACCTCGAACCTGCAACCATCCGGATCTGAAGCCGAGATCTTACCACCAGGCCACCGCCGCCCGTCTGATACAGCATCATTCCCTCTAAATTTCAGTCCCATGCCAATGGTGTGTGACAGAGAGAAAGAGAGGGTGTGTATGTGTGGCAGAGAGGCAGTTTGTGTGAGAGAGGGGGGAGATAAAGAAAGAGTGCATTTGTATGTGAGATAGGCAAGCAGTGTGTGTGTGAGAGAGAGGGAGTGTTTGTGAGAGAGATAGAGTGAGAGATAGACAGTGAGAGAAAGCGTGTGTGAGAGAGAGGGGGAGTGAGAGAGATAGACAGTGAGGGAGAGGGAGTGAGGAAGATATAGACAGTGAGGGAGTGTGCGTGAGAGAGAGAGAAGGAGAGATAGTGTGTGAGAAAGAGAGATGGACAGTGAGAGAGAGTGTGTGAGAGAGAGAGATGGACAGTGAGAGAGAGTGTGTGTGAGAGAGAGATGGACAGTGAGAGAGAGTGTGTGTGAGAGAGAGATGGACAGTGAGAGAGAGTGTGTGTGAGAGAGAGATGGACAGTGAGAGAGAGTGTGTGTGAAAGAGAGAATGAGGGAAAGATGGACAGTGAGAGAGGGAGTGAGAGTGTGTGGGAGAGAGAGGGAGTGAGAGTGTGTGTGAGAGAGAGGGAGTGAGAGTGTGTGGGAGAGAGAGGGAGTGAGAGTGTGTGAGAGAGAAATTGAGTGAGAGTAAGTGTGAGGAAGAAATAAACAATGAGTGAAAGTGTGATGTATGTATATGTACACATATATAATATGTGTGTGAGAGAGAGAGAAGGAGAGACATAATGTGTGTGTGAGAGAGTGAGAGAGATTTCAAGGCAATCGCCTTTTTGCGTCGAATCTGATATCTTTCCGCCAGGCCCACTATGGCCTGGTTTTAAGATTAAAACAAGTTTTTATTTTAATATCATAAACCCGAACAGTAGTAATTAATTTAATGAGAAGGATAGAGATGTGGAACTATTTGAGAATTTCAGAGCCCACAAGTAACAACTTGCGAGCTCCGTTTTATCCACCATCGATATGACGCCACTCAGATCAGTGACTTTTATGTTATAAACTCATAAAATTCATGCTTTATCTGGGAACCGAAATGTAAACCTGAAAACTATCTTGAATATTGTACTATCTATTCCCCTATTCAGATATGTGTAAAAATATCATATCGTACAGTGCCAACCATATATGCTAGCAAGAATTTAACATAAATAATAAAAATCATGAATTTCAGAATGTCAACACTTATGCCATTATAAATGAAATATAGCATAGCTTGCTATCGCGCATCCAGGAATCTATTTTCAAAAAAATTCCCTTCCTAAAATAAATGTCAAAAATTTGTTCAATAAACATTTCAAAGGCGCGACGGAATAGAAATATATACAATAGAAATATTCGGACACTTTGGCTTTTTGCTCTTCATCTAAGAATATGGCGAGGGGACTTATTTTAGTTTTTCATTCTTTCAGCGCACAAAAAAAAAGAAGACGTATTGGCAAGACATGAACTCAGAGTAAATTCATCTGCAAAGTGCTCTGAGTTTCGCTTTTTCCATTCCTTGCTGAATCTGGACAAAGAGTTCTAGCAAACCAACCGAATGAAGGGAGAGCAGAAAAATGCACAGTTGGGATTTTTAGAATGGGGTCATGCAGAGCATAAAAGCCAAATTGGATCTATTTAAATGCAATGGATGTTCACGTATTAAGACATTTTTTTCTTTGACTATTTCGTATTTAGAAGTAGTCTATTTGTTTTTCAATCAAAAATATAATGATAAATATTTTTTTTAATTATCTCCCTCTCTTTCTCTGTGTGTGTGTGCGTTTTTAAGAAGATGCATTTATTAAATTGATTAAGCTATATTTACTGATAAAACTAATTGTCCTCGATCACGAAACTTTGATTTTTCCTTTTTGCGTACTTAACTCTAGTGAGTATTATAATGCATTAATTATTTTGTAAACAATAAAATGCGCATGTAATATCAAAGAATTTGATTTATTGCTATTTCTTTCTACATAAAATTGTGTTTTTATCCATATTATTTGTTTATTTCAATAATATATGCAGGTTTATCTGTCAGATCAAGCGCTGCCACATTTGTTAAAAAAAGGCACGTGACTAACGAAGTGTTAAATGGAAGTAATATTTGATTTACTATAATCAGATTTTTTTGTACTGTAATCGTGGAATAAAGGCTGATATCTAAACAGTATGAGATAGGCACTAACTTCCAATGGGGAAAATACTCTAAAAGATTGTAAAAAAATATTTGATTTAATATAATCACTGTTGAAAGACGACAAGACCTTATTTATCATTATTCGCTAATTCTGTTGGCTCAGTAGGTCTCAACTGCGGAATCGCAGGGTTTCAAGTTCGAGGCCAGATTCAATCGAAGAACTGCCGTGTAAGCGGGTCTGCTGCCCGTTAAATCCGTCGGGACCGAACCTCTTCCCGTTGGTGTGGTGTAAAAGTTTGGAGAGGAAGGTGCTAGATCAGGTTCGTCCTCAGCATCTGCCCACAATTCAAAATTTTGAGGTATACAACAAAATAGCATTTATATTTGTGTGCGTGCGTGTGTGTGTGTGTGTGTGTCGAAAATATGGGCAAAATGCAGATCTCAATACTCAGTGCAATGAAATTAAAATGTATGTCGAAATTTAAATTTTATTTCTATGCACATAATTCATGTTAAGATGCTTAAATCAACTTTATAATTTTTTTCCCATTTTTTTTTTTCTTTTTCTTTTTCAAAAAATAAAATAAATTTAGCTTGAATTATTCAAAGAGAATATTCATTTCAAATATTAGGAAAAACGGCTGACGGAAAATTGCAAGTTTTAATTTTAAATTGGTCACTAAGAATAAGCTTAAAGATTTATTTTTTTCCAACAAACTGCTTTAATCGAGACGTAAATTCGTTGAGAAACATTACCAATATCTTTTTCTTTGACAACGTGTCATTTGTGGGCCATCTAAATCGAGCACGAATAAATCAGTGCGGAATATGTTGAAGAATTACGCCCGAGACAATTGAGTTCCAGCCTTAACGAGCTCTATGCATGCATTATTGGCGACATTATTGGCGAAGATACTCATAAGAATTTGTTTGCAAATCATCTTTCACGCCGGGAGTAAAATATTACGCTTTTGTTCTTCCTCTTTTGCTTTAAATATCTTTTTACTGTTAGTTGGCGCTTTCTGAAAACGTTTGAGAAAGTAATGGTTTGTTTAGACAGTTTTATGAAGTAAGCAAATTTATCTAAATAAGTTTTGGCCGTTAATGGTGTACGTTGGATTCATGAGTTTAGGTTCATAACACACTACCTAGAGGAGATTTTTTTAAAGCATCAGTTCTCAGGGCGTCATAGAAGCAGGTTTATTGTGTTTTTACGTCATTAAAATGATAAATGGTATTGGTGCTAAAGCTCGATTAGATGCCAGATGGACATAATTTTGTGGTATAATTATATTTCTCTTTTTATTTTTTTATGAATATAAGGCACATTAACTGAGGCTTGTATTAATAGAAGAGTGCGTAGCTAGAAAATATCAATATTTTGAAAAAAATTTATTAAATATTAATTTAGTCACAATATCCATCGATATATTACTATCTTTAAATTTCATGGTTTTGCAAATCAAACTTAATTATTTTTAAACCTTATTGCTATAAAATTTTATTATTATTAATTACTAAAGCAATTAAAAATGGCTTCTGTTTGGTATGATACAACATTTTTCTTTTTTATTACTAAGCATTTTCGTAAAGTATTGTAGTAAAAATATAAATTTTGCTCTTAGATGGCTATTCTACTACCATGGTAATAACTTAATTTATTGATTAATAATTTTATTCTTCTAATTTAATTTCAAAGAAAATGTAAAGGCAGGATGGGCAAACATGCATATCATGTATCAAAAGATTATGAAACAAAAAACCATTTTCATGTATCAAAAAGCCATTCTAAATTTGAAATGGCAGATAGAATGGGACGGTAACAAGGCAAACAAGCATCATTCTATCAAATATTCCATCGAGTGTTGACTCATTTTAAATAGCAGAAAATTGGATACAATTATTACCCGTTTGAGAATTGGCTCTACTAGACTTACACATAGGCATTTGTTGTTGGGGGAGCCCGCCCCTCGATGTACTACATGCCAAATGTCTTTTGACACTTCGGCACATTCTGATAGAGTGCCCACGTTTTGATTCTCAGTGAATTCAATGTTTTAATTCCCCTCATTTTGTTTTAACAGACATCCTTCATGAAGTGTCTCAACCTCAACTTTTAACTTTAAAAAAATGATTGGATTCTTTTACCTTCAAGTATTTTTTCATTTTGTTTTAATGCCTCAAATTTATATAACAATTTATTTGTGCATATGTATTTTTATCTTGTATAGAATATTAAAGCAGAGATTTTGATTAACCTTTTAAAACTTTTATGAACCATATGTTTGCATAATCTTGTGGTTGGCGCTGCATAATCAGAAGTGGTTTTAGCGCCAGTGAACTCTATCCAACTCAATTCCAACGCAAATATGCATCAAAGTGTGGTTGTGAATTGGCAACTGACATATAAATGTAAGGTTTTTATATTAAAAAGCATATTCTTTTAAAACACAAAATTTTATTGTTGCACTTCGATGCAAAAATGCATAGTTAATTTCCCCTCTTGGAATGCATTTATGTTTTAAAACTTCCTCTAATAGAAAAGTGCGTAGCTAGGAAAGATCAATATTTTGAAGAAAATTTGGTAAATATTAATTTGGTCACGATATTCATGGAAACATTACTAACCTTAAATTTCATGCTTGCATTTTTTGAAAATCCAACTTAATTACTGGTTAGCATTATTATTATTAAATTTTATTATTAATAATTATTAAAACAATTAAAAGTAGCTTCTTTTGAGTATGATATTACATTTCCTTTTTTATTACTAAGCATTTTCGTAAATAATTGTAGTAAAAATATAGATATTGCCCTTGGATGGTTATTCTACTATCATGATAATAACTTAATTCATTGATTTATAATTTTATTCTTATAATTTAAATTCAAGGAAAATGCAAATATATGATGTGCAAATATGCATCGCAGTGTATTTGTAAATTGTCGATGGATATATAAATGTAAGATTTTTATAATAAAACCAATATTCTTTTAAAGCACAAAGTTTTATTGAACTACAATGAAAAATCCTTAGTTCATTTCCCATCTGGAAATTCATTTCTGTGACAAATACATTCCTTGACTGCGTTCCTATTCCAATATTCTAAAGATTTTAACTATTAATATATAGAACTCAGTGAAAGTCAACTATTATATCACTGTATTAGAGAAATATATCTATACATATATATATAGAGAGAGAAAGCTGGTCTATCTAATCTATATAGACGGAAATGAAATGCATCTTTGGTACGCTATAGAAACTTTCTACAGAATAGAAACTATTGAATAAATTTACTTTGAATCTTTCTTATAATCATATCTTTGAATCTTTCTGAGAACCATAAGCAAAATTTTAAAGACTGGTTTTCGTGTTAATTGATTAATTTCTTACTTTCAGTGTAATGAATCTATAGTGGTAAATTTTTGTTTTTCAACCAAACTAACGTCTGTCTCTTTTAGTTGGAGAATCTTGCTTCATTTGTTTTTACTTCAATTAACTTTTTAAGCCAACACATTTTGCTCTTTAATATTTTAAAATACTTAGTGAATTGTAAATATTTTTTGAAGTTTTTAAAAATATGTCTTTAATATTTTTAGTATATTTCAATGTTTCACTTGTATAAAAGTGGGTATTATTTGATTGATCATCGATTTTAAAAAAGGGTTTTCTTATTTAATCAATTAATTTCAGTGCTGTTAATTAATTTAAAATTATTTCAACAATTATTTTCAGTATTAATTATCTCATTAATTTAATTTTAATATATTTCAATGTTTCACTTGTATAAAAGTGGGTATTATTTGATTGATCATCGATTTTTTAGAAAAGTTTTCTTATTTAATAAATTAATTTCAGTAATGTTAATTAATGAAAAAAAAACTTTGTATGACTGCATATAATATTACAATATTTTATTTCAAAATAATTATTTACATCAAGTAAACTAAAAATATAGCGTGTTTATCTTTAGAAACACCAATCATACTGAAACGTTCAAAACATTCCACAGATTCTATTAAGTTCTTTCTGAGAATGAATAAAATGCTCTGGAACGAATCTTGGGTTTTTATTGTGCACGTCATTAAATAAATCTAGATTGATTCATGTATAACTGTTTTTTAATATTTCTAAGCGCAATTCAAGAACGCCTAGTATTTTCTGCTGATTCGCAAAAAATGTAATAAGATTCGTTCGTCAAAAATGAAAAAGAAAAACACACATGCTTCACTCATGCCTTCACTTCACTTCACTCAATTCGTATTTTGCCAATTCGCCATTTTCTCCGATCTAAGATTCAAGGGGGGGGGGGGGGAATGAGTACAGTCCCTATATTTTTAGACGAAGAACATCAAGCTAAAGTGCCAGAAAGCGAACATCCAAATGTATACTTATCTGTTCACTTGGGCTTTACGAATTTATGTCTGGGAAATTCTTGACGTTTATTTGAGAGAGAGAAGCATTTTTCTAAATTGACTGTAAGATACTTGAATTCCACGGAATATATTTGAAGTGTGGAATTGTCCCGGCTAGAATACCTCACTTCTTTTTTCTCGCTGTGAAAAAAAGGAATGATTTTCCTTGTGAATATCGTATTCAAGCTGATATAGCTGTAGGAAATTTTTAGCCATTTACAATAACATCTGCGTGTATACAACTGAGAAGGGGAAATAGGAATACGGCCATATAATAGGTGAATTTTTTTTTAGTTTGGTATTATAATTCTCATAGAATATTTTGAAATGACTAAAATTTGCAAGCCTGTGTATCACTTTTATTGCTTACTAGCTGGCTTTGGCGACCAGCTGGTTCGCCATGAGTAATGCGTTCTAAAATTTTCAATTAAATCACATATTTATTAGTCTTGAAGTAATTCCGGGCATTGATTGGCCTGAAATGAATATTTTCTTTAAGATGATGGGGCGGAAAGTTCTAAAAGAACACGTTTTCCTAATAATATACTTTAATTTCATAAATCAGTCAGTTTTAACAATTGATTTAGAAGACAGATTGATGTAGCAACTTTTATTTAAAATATTTTGTAAAATATGGCTCACAGAGCAAAGTATGGAGAAATCTAAAACTCATTATTCATAAATGCATTGTTTGACTCAAACTACATAAAATGTAATTATTTACTTCCTTTAGATCAAATTAATAGTGTTAAACAATATATATGCCTATTAATAATATTTTACAAAATGGCCATTGGACCGGAATTTGAATGAGTATAATGTATAAATTCAATCCTGTATAAATAAAAACAATTTATTGAATTAATGATACAGATATTGCAAATAATTATAAAAATATGTCGTTAAGTCGGGATTTCAATGCATATCCTGTCTAATTTCAATCAGGTTCACTGTAAATAAAGAATATTTATTGAATTAATGATTTATATATTGCAAACGATTATAGAAACCTCTACTTTGCATTTATTTTTTTTAGAAAATATCACATTTTATATTTTTTTTTATTTTATCCAGTCACGTGCTGAAAGTTGCATTTCTTTAGCGATGATAGTTTTTTTTTATTTGAACTTCCGGCATTCTTTTATTTTATCCAGTCACGTGCTAAATAAACATGGTTCAAATATTTCTTTAAAAATTCGTTAAAAATAGAAGCTTACATTATAAATTAAAACTTTGATACCATTAGAAAGCTAATTTTTTAATCTTTACATTGATGTAAAAATCATGTTTGTGCGATAATATTTTCGGAAGTTATAGCGGTAAAACGTCGAAATTTCGCTTAAATTTTGATTAATTCAAATTCTACAAATTCGAAAAAAGGCCTGCGAGGTGCACATTCCCGACCTCCAAGGTATACATGTACCAAATTTGGTAGCGGTAGGTCCAACGGTCTAGCCTGTAGAGCACTAACACACACACACACACACGCATTGAGCTTTATTATAAGTCTAGACTAGCTATTACCCGCGTCTCTGTTCACGTGGCAATTTTGATGTATATGTACAAAAATATACCAAATAATGACAAAATAAAAATAATTAAACCTAACCAAAAACGATACATTTAAAAGTATAAGCATAGACGAAAAATGTATAGAATAAATACAATTTAGTAACAAAAATGCACAGCAAACGTAAAAACAATCTATTAACATTGTATACACAAAATAAATAAAACAGCCAGTCAAATCCGGCAAAATCCGTTTTATTTATGGATCGAGATGGCGATAGCTGCAACAGTATTATACGCATAATTTTTAAACTTTTAATTTCAGTTGTCATCACGCGGAAACAAGTTGATGTCACGACAATCATGCCCAAACTTTCCCATGCTAGAATTTTTTTTTCATTGACTCCTTTTCCTTCAAATGATGATACTATGATAATATAAAAAGTATGATTTCAAAGGATGATATAAAAAGTATACTTTTAAATGATGATAGTATGATGATACAAAAAGTGTGATTTCAAATTATACAAAAAGTATAATTTCAAATGATGATATAAAAAATATGATTTCAAATGATGATATAAAAAATATGATTTCAAATGATGATACTATGATGATATAAAAAGTATGATTTCAAATAATGGTAGTATGATGATATAAAGAATGATAACATAACAAGTATAATTTCAAATTTTTATAAAAAGAAAAACTGAAACCTTTGAAATCCTACTTTTCTAAGAAAATAAAATATTCCTATTTCGTATTCGCAATAATGTCATAGCACTTTAAAGGAGAAAAACTCCTTCCTGTGCGAGTCATCATTTTCCGCAGGCATTTAAATGAATGAAAATTGATTTTTACATTTTGAATAACTCCGTTTTTTTTTTTAAATCTTAGTCATAAATCGACCCTCGCATTGTGTTTTCTGCTGATTCGCAAGAAATGTAATGGATTTCCCTCTTTTAACTCAAAGTAAAAAAGTCTAATGCCGTACGCTTTCCGTATGAATGCACTCGTGTTTTGGCAATTCAACATTTTATCCGCGTACGAGAAGAAAACCGAGTCCCGTTGCCATATTTTTAGATGAAAAACATAAAGCTAAAGCATCCAAATGTATACTTTTCCATTCACTTGTGCTTTAGGAATTTATGCTGGGTAAAGCCCTGGCGTTTATTTGAGAGAGAGAGAGAGTAGCATTTTTCTCAATGGACTGTAATGTGCATGAATTCCTAGCTACATATTTGAAGTGTAAAATGGTCTCTGGATCTAAATGTTGAACATAGCCAATCATGGGTTTGTTTGTTTGTTTTTTCTCCCTCTATGTGGAAGAAAAGAAAAAAAAATGAATAACTTTTTCGTTCTTTTTAGATTCTATCTGAAGCTAACAAAAAATGGGATAAAAAGCAATCTGTGATGCCATTTTGTACAACTAACTGAAGATTTTCGTATAGTTTCTGAAATTGTAGACTCTATTTGAAGTTTTGAAGTAGAGTTGAGAGTTTAGTTTAGTTTAGTCATATTAACGTTCCATTTTAAAACCCTACGACTATTTTGAGATGGACCTCGTCATTTTGAACCGCGGCCTAGTGGTAAAGCCTCGGCTTCAGAACTGGAAGGTTTCAGGTTCGAGACCCGATTCCACCGAAGAACCGTCGTGTGAGAGGGTCTCTTGCACGTTAAATCTGTCAGGCCAAACGTCCTCCCGCTAGTGTGGAGAGTGGAATGCCAGCTCAGGTGTCGTTTTCTTCATCTGACCGTGGTTCAAAATGACGAGGTCCGTCCCAAATTAGCTCTAAAATTGCTTTACAACGGACGTTAATATAACTAAACTAATATCTAAAGTGCAGATGCTTGTTGAATTTTGAATCAAACCTATCAAAGGATTGGTCATCTGTTGGCCTGCGCTTTCGCATGTAAGCGAGATGGCTAGGAATACGTGGCTACTTCGGTCAATAAAATTCGATGTGTAATGTTTTTACTAAAACTGTTACTCTGTGTCAAATTTTGGGTGCTTTTTCTTTCAATTCTACGGAGCATAAAACTCTCAAATGCGAGAGATTAAAATAAAAATCTGAACACTTCAATATTGATAAAGATATTTACAATAAGGTTAGAAAATTTATGAAGAAAGAGTAATAATATCTGCATCAGGGTACATGCCAGAAAATTTCGAGACCACATCCGTTAGTTTCAACTGAGTTTCTCTTAAACCAAAGAAGTGGGTTCCTTCGGTACCCTAACGATATAATTGTTTTGAAATAAAAGCACTGTGAAGAGGAAAATAATTCAAATAAATAAGCAAAATACCTGTATCCATAATAAAACAAAGAAAAACTAGCTTGATTGTAATATAAGCGTTGATTTAATATGTATCTGGACAAAAATACGAATATATGTTTTAAAATTTTACCAAATTTCTCCAAACTTACCTTGCTTTTAATAAGTATTTTGTCCTTTTCAGATTAAGAGAGGGGGGGATGAAACCATGTGTTACGAACGAGTAATTTTGCTTTCCCGCCCTAATAATGTCATCGTAAGGAAGACAGATTTAGTCATCAATATTGAACAGCGCCTGTGTGTGACGTCAGTGTTCCCAGAGCTTGGCGTCCATTTGGCGACTTGGCAACGAATTTGGTGACTTTGGCAACAAAAGGGATAATACGCGAAATATCGAGAATTTTCCCGATCAGTCCATTGGAAGCCGGGATACATCATGAATGCTCCTGATTGGTCCAGAAGATTTTAGCCCCCCTTCCGCTGCTATATAAGAAACCATCTGAAGCTTGAGAAGTGAAGCTGAAGATCTGGTATGGTGGACCTAAAAATACCTGAATAGAAAGGTCTTGAACTGAGGAGTCCTGAGCGGAGGATTGTTGGATCGCTGTGTGCCGACGTCGTGTTTGCTGTCGAAGCCTGTTGTGTGTTCCGATCCTGATTGTGTACTCGACTGAGTAGACCTGAACTGAGAAGTCTGGAAGAACAGTCCTGAGGGGAGGAATCATCGGGAGAATATCGATGTTGTTAATATCTGTTGCCTTTGTGCTTTGACCTGAAAATAAACTTCGTCTGTGTTGTGCCGTCTACTAAACGACTGATCATTGTGTGTTCATCTTCTCACACCGTACACACCCACTATGCAAGTAAACGAACCATAACACAAGATTAAAAATCTAAAAACGAGTGTCATTAACTCTAAATTCCAATGAATTCATATCTTAAGTGCATATGAGAAAAAAAGAAACACTTATCAGAAGTAGCAGATTCTGAAACAACGCAATGCAGTCTCAAATATGACTGTGTGAATTTCAAAGTGAATTTACTATGTCATTCATTTCTTTAAAAGAAAAATACTAAGCCTTTACACTTGGAAAAGTATTAATTCGATGCATAATTCTTCATCTAATACAGAAATTTGTTTATTGCTCCGAAAAATAAACACAGATAATTATTTCAAGTTGAATTCGACAGTTAATTTGCATCTCCTTAATTCTCTTCAATTATTTGTAACATCAAAATTATATATATATATATATATATATATATATATAT
>JAPMOQ010067268.1:0-14932 GCA_026543055.1 Argiope trifasciata | reverse complement strand
GTGTGTGTGTGTGTGTGTGTGTGTGTGTGTGTATATATATATATATATATATATAGCATGTTCTTTTTGAATATATCGTGAAAGCTATGCGTAAGATGGCGTGGATGATATCGATTCCGGATTAAACGTTTTAGAATAGAATCTAATGGTTCAATTATATTGAGGTGATTGGACTATACAGGTCCTATTAGACGTTTTGCTTTTTTCAACTTTTCATCAAACAAAGTTGGACAAATCCCACTATATGAATTGCAACATTATCATTTTGGGAAGATTTGAATCAGATTAGGGACCTGGTTATATAATGATATTTTACATCAGTGATTCTTCTATTTAGAGCTTTGACTCGATCAGTTGAAAAACAAGACAAGGATACCTTTACCCTTACAGATTCAACCTCATACTTTATAGTTTAAAAAATACAATCATGGCTATGCACTTTTGCATCCATTCTCGAATCTGCGCCTGTTCCAGTGAACATTAGGACAAATATTTTTCTGACCATATAACCTTTTCCACTTATCAATCAATCAGTTATTTTGGTTAGAGCACCATTGTATACGGTATGTGCTTTTAACATTTGTAACAAACGGTTTAAGAGTTTCTGTTCTGCCCTAAATATTATGCTTATGAAAGTATGTCCAAAATATCATTGTTGACACTAGATAATTATGAATTGAGTTGTTTGATCATTTTGGCTGCCGTGAAATTCTTTTTAAACGTTACACTCATCTTCAGTGCATGCCGATCTTTTTCATTTAGCTTTTCCTTCCGGCCATTATTTCACATTGTCGAGTCTGTCTTATTGTATGTTCACTGTCATACTTTCTCAATTCCTCAAAGCCAGGGTCATTTCAGCCATAGTCATTTCAGTCCAGCATATAAGGCTTCTACAATTTGGCATCTTTGAGTGTCTGTAAGGACTGTTGTTTTATGCTTTTGCCTAGTATCCAAATTGTTCACAATTTCATATTAGCATGATCCACACTTTTTATGAAAAACACAAAATGCACAAAAACTTAGAAAATAGGATTATATTTTAATGGTTAAAGGCGTTCTTAAGAGGAACTTTAATTCGTAGATCTTTCCATTACTTTAATACCCACTTGTATACAATAATTTTATAGTCGTTCTCTTTTTTCGCAAATCCATGTATGGTTATGTACGTGATACAATTTTAAATATTTCATTGCTTTATATGCAATTTTTATACCACCTAAATTAAACTTAAGCGGGATAATCTAATATCTATAAATCACTTTTATTCCATTTTTTCAAGAATGTTCATGCTTCTTCAAATATTTAAAACACTAAAAGGAAGAATAATTGAATGCAACAAATACCTATAAATGATTTCTATAAGAAATTTTTTGCATTCAGTTATAATTCTGGATATTTTAAAGACACTGACTTCATAACATTTTCTTAGTTAAAAATATAAATGTGTATCTAGCCACGTCCTTCCAAAGAACATTTTTACTTGAAATATATATTCCTGGTATGAAAAGAAAGAAGAAACTTCATTTTATCCTGCAATTTCTAATAAGTTTTAACAATATTGACATCTACATTTGAAGATCTTCATTAAAAAATTTTCGCAAAAAATCTTATAAAAAAATCTATAAATACTTTTAAAAAAATAGAATTTTTTTTTAATGTCTGTTGTTTTACTTATCATCAACAAAACTTACAGAAATTGTCACGTTCAAATGTAAACATTAGAAACTTACAAATAAGCGTGAGCATTTTTCTTTTATTCATTCTAGCTTTGTTCATTTAGACCATCATTTATCTTGAAATATTAACACTTTAAGTCTTTTTTATATCAACATTATTGATCTGCAGACTTCCCGATATTCTCATTAAAAATGGATGAAGAATTTACAAAGTTTTCATCCTAACATTACATGGAAAGTAGCTTAAATTGCTCTTTAAACCTGGAATTGTGTGTACTCTATCAAAATAATAATGTTTACTTTATATCGATCATTACTTCAATAAGCTGTCTAATTTGAACAGCAACATGAAGACTGGAAATTAAACAAACAAATGGTTTCTTTTTTTATCTTTATCTTTTTTTTTCCTTTCTGCCCATCAAAACCCATTTGCTGCCATGACGTCGAATTATAAGTAAATGGATAGCTGCACGCAAAGCTAGTGAGTGAGTTTTCTTAACATGATAATAAAAGAAGTCACCGAATTCTGTTGACGCAGATCAAACAATATCAGTGTTTGGTCAAAGATACAGATTTCATTGATATTTTGTTAGACAGCTTGCAATAAGTTTTTCCAATGACCTAAAATGCTTGACTTACAACCTTCAAAAGAATTAAAATAAGAAGAGAGCCAATACGGTTACAAATGTTGGCGGTATATCATGCCAATATGTATAGGTGGTTGCTATGTATGAATAAGGATGTATATGTACCTGCTATGTGTGAATAAACATGCATATGTGCTTGCTATGTGTGAATACGCATGTATGTGCGCATCCTCATATTTGTAAGCTTTGTGCATATGCGTATATCTGTATGCATGCGTATATATATGCATATTATGTGCGAATGCTTGCATATGTATGCATGCGTGAATATATGCTCGTTTATTATGTGGGAATACGTACATGTTTGCATTCTTGTGTATGTGCATGTTATGTACGAATGCATGCATGCATTAATATGTAATCTGTATGTTTGACCATTCATTACTGAAGTTAATTTTTGTTTTCCAAATGAAGTACTGTCATGCAATGTATTATAATTTAAATCATACAGGGTTTGAAAAATCACATTAGTTGTCTCCTGATATATTTTATATAAATCCTTAGAGATAGGCTGCATTTTGAATGAAACTATAAATTATGCTAAAGATTGTATTTTATATTATTTCTGCAATTGCATTTGCATTAAATGCAGCTTTCACTTTTTATCTAAAGGTGATGTAATAAAGTATGGTATATTCGCAAAATATGTAATAAAACGAATGCTTTTTTTTTCTTAAATTTATAGCAATTAATTTAATATATTTAACACATTCGCTGCCACTGACACGCCTGTGAGTTACAAATAATATGTAATTGTACAAAAACATCTATGTTATTAGATGACATATTCTCTACTACAGTTAAAAGATAGCAAAGAAGGGGTCAACCAATACGATAGATGGTCCTGATATCAGGCTTGGGTAATAGCAAATAAGCTGTTAAAAACACGGATATTCTTTTCTCAGTTAGAAATTGGCTTGTAAAGTGAAAGCAAATAATGATTCTTTATGAACAAAAATATCTCGAATTATAGAAAATTATTTTATAAAATTCGTAACAAAATTGTCATTTAAAAAAATGCGAAAACTAGAATCTTGTCCAATTTCTCTTGCTTAGAAAAATGATTTAAAAAATTAAAATTTCATTAAAAATAATTATATTCGTCTGAAGCCAAAAGAGTTAAAGTTAAAGATGTTTGAACATAACTACATACTTGAACCTATTTTATTTTATTTCAGTGACTGTTTTTCTTTATTGAAGAATTATCCATTCGATATTTTCTGTTATCTCAAGGCTGCCAATAATTCGAATATAATAATGAATATCAAGATTCCAATACTCGAACATGTTTGACCGCATAAGTTTGCTTGAATGCTTGTATATGAGAAAAAAATACTGTATCGTGATTGAAGGAATAAATATTCTCCTTTATAGTTTTTTTACAGATTGTTTATTCTTCTTTACAGTTTTTTATAGATTGTTTATTCTTTTTTATAGTAGTTTATAAAAAGTTCATTTTTCTGTATATATTTCTAACTACTATTAAAAAGCATTCATTGACTGACACAACATAAAATATGATTTTTTTTCATTGTTTAAAGCATTTGCCAAAGAAAATTGTATAGTTAATAATATACAAATTAGTATTAAAGAAATATTTATGAAAGGGTATATTTTAATAACAGGTAAATATTCCAAATTGTGGCAAGATCTTAGAATAGATTGCAACATTTATTATAATATGGAAAATAAGATTTAGAATTTTTATCGGGTTTCACAGATTTAAAAATTAATTTAAAATGAGTTGACCAATACATAAATAACTTTTCTTGAAACTTGATTCTTATATGATCTCAATTAAATTGAGTTATTTATTTATTGCATTAAAGATACCTACATGTATTTAAATGCATTTATTCTTGTATTCTCGTCCTATGATAAATTACACTTTTGAGATTAACCTCTAAAATGTATTGGGATATTCAGAAGAGTTCTATTCATTATACGTAATTAATTATTAAACACACAACATTAAACATACTCGTTTATCGTTTTAGAATCCTTAATTCACAATTAGTTTGTATCGTTAAATTTTGCTTTTCAAAACAACCGCTGAAAATCTATTATAATCTTCAGAGGCATTCTATTCACGATAATCTATAAACTAATGGCCAAGATAATAAATATACACATTTACCTTTTTCCGAATCCGGAATCCATAATTTGTTTACTGAGTTGAATCATGTCTTTGAGCATAAGCAATGAAAATATATTAGAATCTTCATAAGAATTCTACTCATGATAAAATATAAACTAATTGCCACAAAATATTAAAGATAAATATTTATCTTTTTCGATCTTTTTGAAACCAGGATTTCACATTTACTAAATCTAACAAACATTACATAGATTTGCTTCAAATAAACTCGCTACTTTTCATAAATTTTATATAAATGTTTATTCCTCTCTCGTAAGAATGCATTCACCGCCAAAACAATGTGCACTGGTGTTCAACTAAGCATAAAAACACCACTCATAAACAAGAACCTTTTCAACCAAATTTTTACTGAAATGTTTTTCCATTATCTGCAGTTTCGAAATCAATTTCAATAACAAAAGTTCTTCTGTTAAAAATTACTTGAATAATCTGCTGCAAAAAATTAATCGCAAGCAATGGTTCAGCCATACATTTCTGAAAGTCATTTTTCCTCTCAGAGTATCTTCTACAAGAGTTTGAGTCCCAATCCATTATAATACGTTCTCGTTAACTTGAAACTACTGCATGACTACCCTTCTTATTCTATTCTATTCTCTGACGTACTGCTCGTTTTCCGATAGGAGTGACGTTTGTTATTTTCCAGTAATGGACCGGCATCTAAATGACATGGAAAATAATGATTCGTTTAGGATTTGGCGTGAATTTCTTTACATGTATTCTAGGCTGTATCATCAGTCCAAGGATCAAAGAATGTTGTCAAATGCATGATTCCGTTTCGTTATTTTGACTCTGAAACATTTCGATTTCATCTGTAAGATGTTAGATTTTGTCTCTGCTATGCAAAAAGTTGCTGTGGGGATTAAGTTCTTTCTTTTATTTCTTTTTTTGGCAACTGCGTTTTATTTAAAGGAGTAAAACATTCTATTCGTATATTCGAAAAGCATTTACAATCAAAGGATAAATGTCACTCTTTATGCTTTCTTATTCAACATAACTCAATATATTCTTTAAATGTAAACTGTAGGATGAAATTCAGAAAATTCATCGGATTTAAGTCATTGATCAAATATTTTTAATAACTAAAATAATTCTGTTTTTAAAAGGTTTTTATAAGTTTATTTATGATTTACAAACGCATTAAATTTTAATGAATTAAGTCCTGTTCTTATTTGAATATTAACTCCTGGTGAAAACATGATAAAATACTAATTTAAAACATATTTTGAGCATCAAAATTATAAATATAAAGATAATTACTTTGAGAAAATTTTAAATTTCTTTATTGATAAACATTTGCTTAAACATGAATGGAAAGATTGTATTTTATTTTTTATTACAATGGAGTCTTTGTATTTACCTTTCAAACTAATTATAAATTCATTCTAATTATTAAGATTAACAGTAGGTTACTTTTTGCCAAACAATATACTTCAAGTATATTGTTTTCAAAAAGTGAAATACTATTAGTATAAGAGTTGAAAGAAAAATTTAGGATATAATTAATAAGTACTTCAATATTTAAAAGAACAAAAATATTTGAATTGATTCTATTAACAAGCAAATGCAACAGAATGAGAGCTTAAAAACATTTTTTATGCTGTGAGCAAAAATGGGATTTAATTATCAAATATTTTCAGATTTCTGAAACGAAGATTCAGCTCTCTGCGCTAGAGAAGAAAATGCAAGAAACCATTTCTGCATTTAATCTTTCCTAATTCAATACATGTTTTGGTAAATAAAAATTAATTTAAGTATAGAGTTTTAAGAATAAGTTCTAATGTATATGAATAAAACCCTTAGGAAACTACATGCTGCGTAAAAGTTTTTGTACTCTGTAAAATAAGCAGAATAGTGTTAAAATGAACATGAAGATATTAGCTATGTACATATATTGTAATTATAAACTGTCCTAGTAATTACTCACCAGTTAAATCATCAATAATTGTTAAAATAATCACGGTTCAATTATCAATATACATAAACTATGACGCGTTAAACTACGTAGTATATTGTCCCGATAATTACTTATCTTTTCATCGCAGTATATCTCCCAAACTCGAAAACGGGTTTCTCTGTGTTTCGATTGGGTATGTGAGGAAATATTTATTGAAAGTTAATAAAGGAAAATGTTACGTCGTTGCAAACAACATGATCCATACTTGGCAAGAAATAATGAATTCGTGCATTTTGGTGTAAGTTCAATCTTTATTCTGTATAAGGAATGAATATGACTGGTGATATTAATTATGTATTTGTGCTGAAATTTGAAAATGAACTTGACAGAAGATAAATAACTTATTCTGAATCGGGATATGTGAGAAAAATATCAGAATATCAAACGTTTTTTGCCTTTAATAAACCATGATTTTTTTATGCTTTTCGATCAAACTTCTTAGAGATCTGGATGGTTAGTATAAAATGGGATAAACTGTTGAAAACTAAAGCTTTTGAGATTTTTTGTTTCAACATAAACTAAATTTTTTGAAAGAACATATTAAGCTATTAACATTCGTTATTGTTATGAAAACATATGTTTCGATAGGGATTGAAAAAACTGGTTTTTATCTAAGTCATGCATTCAATTATGATGATGGTTTATGATGAAAACATATATATTTTTTACATTTTATAATGTTTAAATTTTTTTTCTTTATTGTTATGCTATTAAATAAACATCAATAGGAATTAAAATAAAGTTATCAAAAATGAAATGTTTCTTAAAATGAGAAGTAAATTGAAATGTAATAGTTTTTCATAAGTTACGACATTCATAAGATGTTTCTTATATTGATGTGAAAAATCAGAAGTGATATCTCAGAAATAATATGCAGGTATAAAAATTTCTCAAGATGGAAAGATTGAAGCATTTTACAATTATCTAGTCAATCGGATGAACTGAAAACAGAAACAATTGTGTCAATAACATAAAATCAAAAATTTATTACATGAATGTAAAAAAAAATGGGAAAGGAATCACAGTAATATTCATTAAGTGTATAAACAATGATATTTCAAAAAAATTTCCTTCACTTTTTAGTTCAGTTTTAATTACTTCAATACAGAAAAAGTATTATGTTGTAAGGTACGACAGGAAACCCAGTATCAAGACAGTTTGAGTATACTTTAAAAAAACATTTTTATTTAATTCATCAAACATGCAGAATAAAATATGTTTCATAAATAAGCACAGAAACATGTGATAAATTGCAAGAATATATAATAAAATGAAATAAATGAAAAATATTAATTTTTCTTAAATACATTTTTTAATTACTTAGTATAATATTACTAAATATAGTTAAATAAGGTAATTAACTTGAAATTTTGAAAGACAGTGAAATTAAATACCTGGCATTATTTGCAGAAAGCATTAGTATCATCGCAACTAATGATAAGTAATGTTTAGATAAAAGTGGAATGTTTTGCACAATACCAGCGATTCCATATTATAAATAATTAATCTTCATATCTGATGTTTATAATTCCATGTTACATAATATATGTCAAAATGTTTAACATAAAGCGTCTTAAATGCATATATTTGAATAAAATTTTAATCAAAGAATATTGAATTTTCTTATCTTACTTAAAAACAATTCTATGACAATTTCAGCATGAAATTCAGTTCCTTTAATGAAAATCAAAAAAAGAAACTGAAAGGCAGGACAGATAATATACAACATCCAATTAATTACATAGAGGAGACAAAAGCTAACAATTTGCTGATATAACTTGAAGGTCTTCATGTAGGAAAAAACGAAATGGAGCCCCACACGTCTGAGCAGTTTTTTAGGTCCCTAGTGCAATTGCTGACTTGGATCGTGGACACTGACAAGGGAAAAAACAACATACAAAATCCTCAACGAAACATTATTTTCCGTGTCATTTAGGCGCTGGTGTATTACCCAAAAATAACAAACGTCGCTCGCTTCGGAAAACTAACTGCACGACAAGGCAGAGAAAGAAATAAAAAGGGAAGGTATAGAAGTTCCGATCTAACGAGAAGGTATCATAATGGATTGGGACTCAAATTCTTGCAGAAGATGCTTTTTGGGAGAAAGTGGACTTTGAAAACAGTAGGAATTGGTGCCTAATTTTTAGGTATAAGAAATTCGAGCAGGTTTTTGAGTAAAAAATGATTTTTTCCTAGTTGATTTTAATTTCACAGGTAATGGGAAATACATTCTAAAAATTATAAGTTGGATATATCATTTGTTTAATGTTGGTGATGGGGGGATTTATTCATGATTAGTTTAGTTTAGTTACATTATCGTCCCGTTTTAAAGCAATACTAGGCTTTTATTGAAATCTTATTTTGAACCACCATCAAATGACAAGGACAACACTGTAGCTGGCACTTCTTCAAACTTTCACCCCGTTCCAGGAGAAGTATACCATTGAAAATTAGCCTTCTCTAATTAAAAAGTCGGTACTGCTCTTTCACATAAATTTAAATAAATTAAATATATTATTTTCAATATTCTAAATGAATTGTGAACTTAACAATAATTTAAATAATAGATGGTTTACAATATTGCTTAGAATATAATAGTTTTGAATTCAATGATCTGTTTTTTCCCTAAAAAAACTAGAAATAAATTATATTATAAATTTTTATAATTTTTTTTCATAGTTAAATATTTGAAATGACACAAATTCTAGAAGAAGACGCTTTGGGAAGAAAATTATTTTTGAAAGAATTTGTATTTGGTGCTTCAGTTTTAGACAGGAGAACTTCCAGCTGAGGTTTTAATCAAAGCAGGATTTTATTATTATTATTCGATGTAGGGATCGTGATTATTCATTCATAATTAGCACTTCTTAATTAAGTAGTCAGTGTTTATAAGAAATAAAAAATTGATAAATGTTATGCTAAATTTATATATATATAAATATAATAAATGTTATAAAAATTAGATTAAAAAATTAAATAAAAATTAGATAAATGAAATCTAATGCTTGCATTTTTTAAAGTGATTTGAGATATTGAACAGGGAAAACGAAACAATAAATCCCTCAGAATATAGATAACAAATGAATGGTTTTAATTCAATCATATATTTTTTCTTAAATATTTTGAAAAAATAATACTGTATATTTTTTCATGTTAATCATTTATAGATTATCTTTTAATTTTCTCTATCAAAGTATATAATAGATAAAATTATATTATAGGTTTATTGGTGTTAATTGATTCTTTTTTCACTAAATTATTAAGATTTATTATTTAAACATTCATTTTTTATATCCACTGACTTACATTTAATAATATACTATTTTATAATCCAAAGTATGGTTAATTACTTTGTTGAATTTTAATAGATGCATTAATTTTAATATATTTATATAATATTACTTTTTCTATATTAGATATGCTTATATATTTGTAATCTGTCTCTTATACACTGTTGTTTGCGAATACTTTATTTAAGGGGCTTTCAGAGAGCTTTCACAAATTTGAAAAATTAAGAATTTTAGCACATTTTCAGAATTAACATAAAATAATTTTTTTTAAATATACATGTCATCTACTTTTAATTGTCTATAATTTTAGAATTGTATTTCAAGTATTTAATAAACATAACTGATTTTTAAATAATTTTATAACCAAATGATAATATATTACTTTTATAGGAGGAATCAAAACATTTTATATATGATCTATAAAAATCATATTAATAGAGGAAAACTTATTATTTTTTTGTTAATTATAAATGAAATAACTTAAAAACAGATATTTCCTTTTATAAAAAAACTATACTCTTTTATGTTCGACTGCTTACTCTGAATTATTTTAATTTTAAATGTATCTCGCAACGTTTTAGTGGGTAACGGAGAAATTCCGCTTTGTTTATTGTCTTAGAATGTTTTCCAGATTATCTAAATTTAAATTACTCTGATATTGAGTTAATTATTCCACTATCTTTCATTATTATCACATTAATAGAACTGGGCTTAGGATTCACGTGTAAGTATCAGTGGTTTATACAATAATAATGGATACAACGGGAAAAGATCCATGCGGAAAGAGATCGAGTTCTTAATTTATTTAATTTCAAGAATTATACCTAAAACTGCAAACTATTTAACACCTTAGTGCTGTATATTCACTTTGAATAAGTCATTAAAACTTCATAATGCATATGCGCAATTTTTGTAATTTGAATTTGCATTTTTAACTCTTTAACTATTATATGTTGATAAACATGGAAATGGTAAGTAACGTTTAATGCGCGTTGTCAGCTACTTCGATGAAAAGATATTTTATCCGTTTATTTTTGAGCTTAATTTCTAGGGTCCTTTATGCTTTCACGTAAGCTCATTTTAGGAATGTTCGGGGTAATTGGCTTACACTAACTTGTGATGAAACAAATGCATAAAATGTATTCCTAGAGAAAAAAAAAAAGAAAGCGAAAATTTCCATCCGTGGTAGTATAACACACATTCATGGAATTACCAACGTAATAGTGTTTCAACTGAGAGCAGTAATTTAATAGACAGTTGGGTAACTCTCGCATGATTACATTATTTTATGCCACGAAAATAACTTGGATTCGGTAATTTGGGAGTCATCAATCGATATTTCTGATGTTCGAGTTTTTTTCCCCTTCAGTTATTTGCTAAAAAAATTTCAGTTTCTAAAATAATAGAAAAAAATGGTGATAAGGATTTTATTTTGAAAATAATGCATTTTAGTTATTAAGTTTACATTACCATGCCACGAAATTTAAAATAAAGGTTTTAATTCCTTTTTAGGGCAAAAGATTTCAAAATTTTATTTTATAGATCTGCGAAATCCCAGAAAATATGTTGTTGTAGTTTGTAAGCAGAAAAGAAACAACTCCTCAAGAAATACTCGTATTTTGTATGCTTTGTGAGCAAATAGTTAATGCAATGCATTTCTCTGTATGATGGGGAAAGAATTGCTCTTTCGAGTTGTTGTGGATAACAGGTGTGTGGGAAAGAGAATAAAATATTTTATACATTAACATGCAATTTACCCTTGAATACATTTTTCCAAATTCTTATCTAAAAATATAAAAAATTGTTGCATATGCATATATATATTTTCCTAGTTTCCTTTTATTTGTTATAAAGAAGCTGAAGTTTATATAGAAGTATCTTAATTTTTCTTCAACCACCATCAAGGAATCCTGGATAAATTGAAAAAAAATCAGGTGCTAAAAAGAGATGGAGTAAGAATTTTCTTTTGTACCTAATTCTCTAGTGTTACTCTTCTCATTATTAGGATAATTCTATTCTAATTTTTTTCTACTGAATTTTTTTTTCAACAATTTTTTTCACAGCGCATAAGAACGATAAAAATATTCTCACTTTAAGGGTTAATAATTTCTTTTTCTTCACTAAGCTAATAATACTGTTCTTTTTGTAGCACTATTAACTTACTAATGTATTGCGGTTTTCTTACCTTTTCGTATAGCTGAAAATAAAGAAAATAGTTTCAATAAACGTAACACTAAATTTAGTAAGCCTGGAATACATATCTCTGGAGAAATTGAATAAAATTCAGTTTCAATTGTACAAAAATGCTGACTTAAAAAATCACTAAAATTAAAAACAGTTAAAATATCATTCCTTTAAAAAACATCTAATTAAAATGGGAAAAATCACTCGCTGCATTTTACAAGCTGTATAAATTACCGAACTTGGAGATAAAAAAGAATTGAAAATAATTCTTTTAAGTAAACAATCCGGAAAACATTTAACAGTATTTCGAATCTATTATTTATCACAAAGAAATTCTGCAGAAAAGAAAATGCAATTCATCATATTTTAACGTTATTTATAGTAGGTTTCAAAAATACCGACAACTTTACACGAAACACGGAAGGATTTTGAGACAGGCCTATTGCGTCACACATCATGTGATACATCACATGGTCATGGTCTAGTGAGATGACAGTGATAAAATACCGAAAACAGGAAAACTATTTTTTTTCCTCTCTTACTTACTTTTCTAACGTGCGTTTTCGAGTAGAGGCATCTTATTTTCCTGGGAAGTATAAATCTTGCCACTTTCAGCAGCGAGATGATATATAAACAGAAATGCTTTATCATCCAGAAATGAAATTTCAAAAATCCATTTATCTGCCTAAATGTTTCAAGGGCTCCCTTTTTTGAATATTAAAATATTTTTTAAACATCTAAAATGTAAAAATAAAATAATTTGTTTTTGTTTTACCGAGTATATATATAAGAAGGATATATACTACAATTTCAAGCAAATTAGATTTTCAAGAGCAAAGGGTTAATATTTATACTGTACCTTCAATGATAATTATATGTCTCATACATCAGAGGGGAAAATACAAAACTCTAAAGTTTTCTGTTTTTCTAAAAATATTATGATGATGAATCCTTAGTTTATCTAAATAAATTACTTTTTTAATATACAAATAAATTACTGAAATTCGAGGGTAATTGGGAAAGCTGACGACAGTATAGATCTATAAATTTTTAATGCATTGGGAAGAATATAATTTGAAGAGGATTGATTAAGTTATAATATTATTTGTCATGATCTGATTGCATGTAAGGATTTGGGAAGGAATGACTCTCCATTAATATTAAAAATATCTCTTAATTCCACAGCGAACAACATTGCACTCTTTTCTCCGGGGAGTTACTTTCTATGTATTGCTCATTGGTCTATGCGAGATGGGAATATTGAGTTATGATGCACCTCAATGCCATTTTAAGATTAACGATGAAAGGGACATCATACTTTCTACCTTGAGAGTTTTAACGATTGCTACAGTGTATACACACAGTGACAAAGTCTCGATAAGAGATATATAATATTTAAAATTTAAGATACGATGTCAAGGTGATGTACATGTATTGATAATGATAGAATATGCAAGATGAAGGAAGATGACATACATGTAAATGAATTAATAATATATACAAGAATAATGAGAATAATCATGTATGGACAATTCAATTTGAATATAAACTAATACTAGAATATAGGTTGCGTTTATACACTATAGTCCAAAACTAGATACTTGGCTAATCTGATCTTAAGGTCGCATATAGTGACTATGGAAGGTTTAGTAGGTTATGGCGGAATAGAAAACTTCTCGAGAATTGGTTGAGATTGAGAAAGAACTGTTAAGTAGTATCATCCAAGAATAGATAAGCATGGGTTACTCGATCAATTGATACTGTACTATGCTTTCCACTTAACACAATAAAGAAATCGTTTCTACTCTGAACTAAGTGGAGTCTAGTATAAGGTGGTGAGAGTGGAGACTTAAGTAAATATGTAAATAATGAGGGATTGACATCAGCTTTAGGGGTTCCGTGTAAGGCAGTGGAAACAGGATTCAAAGACCTCATTGTGTTTATTAAATTAATCAAATATGTGTGATTAATGAACCGCTTGTCACAATATCAGAGGGTAATCTTAAGGTGGTACCAAAAATAAGTTGGGCATGGAGAGCTTTAATATATTTCTTAAGAGCTGAGAACAAATCTAACAGTATTATTTGGAAGTATTTCGATTCATTTTCTATCGTTATGGGCTTTGAGTGCACTTTTAAGATGCATTTTCGATCTGTTCAGTTTCATTTGATTGCTTTCGTTGCAATCGTTGTGACGCCAAAATTTTCTTCAGTGTCTTTATACATTTATTACATCAGTTCTTTGCAAAATTATACGCGTCTTGGATATGGAGAATACAACATTTAAGAGTAATAGTTAATTTTCATATTTGATCTTCGCATTATCACCGAAATTGTTCATCGGTTAGCATCATGAAGAGACATTTTTAGCATTGTTCTTGATATAATATGATCAATAAATACTGTATGAGATCCGTCCTAATATAGTGTTTCTGTTGCTTCGAAAATAAGTGCTATTTAATTGAACAGTAATAAAATTTCAAAATGTCTTTTCTTTCTTTCTTTCTTTTATTTTAAATATGAAGATTTAGTGAATTATAATATAAGGAGAATTATCAAATAAATATAATCGCTAAGAGAGTATTCACAGCTAAAAATAAATAAATATTCACAACTGTAACTACAAATATTATATTCAAGGTGTTTTTTTTTTACCAAATATACTAAAATATTTTACACTAATTAAAATACTTTAAAATAAATATGGGATTTGATAACTTTGCTCTGATATATTTACATATCATAAACGGATAATACTTGTTAATAAAATGAAAAACAAATAGCACTTGTTAGGCTGTCTAGCACTTGTTAGGCTTGCAATAATTTAGATTAAAATTATTATTGAGCATTCTCTTTATTACAATTATTTAAATTTTAAATTAAAAATTCAATGTGGATACATTAGAAAAAGAATCGACTAATCCTACTTATTAGACTTAGCATTGCGGACGGAAGTTGATTATCTACAAAAACGAAAATAAAATTCTAAAATGAATATTATTTTAACTAAGATTTAATAGTAAT
>JAPMOQ010067259.1:71030-91886 GCA_026543055.1 Argiope trifasciata | reverse complement strand
AACTCTTACGTCATAATTCTGCATTAACCTTTTTAAAAAGCATCTACATTCAAAGAAGCAATATTGGTAAAAGCAGATAACCTTTTAAAAGCTCATCTGCTTTCAAAGAAGCATATTCACTGATAATTAAATGCTGATAAGAGCAGGTAAATAAATGTATACAATTAAAACATGTTTATTAATATTTCCACTGATGCTTTATCCATTGTCTACACGATTTCGAGCTTAAATTATTCATTGCCATCAATTATTCAAAAACCTCTAACGAAAACAACTTTGAGTTGTCACTTGATAATAACTGGTTTTTAAAGCTGGAAGAAACAAGGAATTTTGACCCATGCATTTTCTAAGAAGCTCTATAGTGCTTAAAAGATATCCGATCGAATTTTCAGTCTAAAAGGTAGAGTGATACAAAAATTAAGGGAAAAAGAACAAAAAAAGGCATTACATTTTCAAAATATTTCGCGATAACTGGATACATAAGATACGTACCCCATAATTACAATTTAATACTTAGATACATTAGATGCGGAATATATGTAAATAAAATGGGTATTTAACAATGAAGAAGTGCTAAATTTTTAAAATAGCAATATATTTACTGGTAATGAAGATGTGTGAATGTTCTGATATTCTACAGGTCAGAAAGCCTTAATTAGAGCTTCAAATTTGGTATGAAAATTTTAATAAAATAAAAAATGAGAGTTTCGTAGAAAGTGAGAAGTACTATAACATTTAGATTAAAAAGCGGAATTTTAGCATTTTTCGGCCTTTATTTCCTAAATATTGTAAAATACTAATGTGTACATCGCTTTGAAAATCAATATTTATAATATATATTAATCTAGACCAACTATTTTTATTATTGTAATGAAAGCCTATTTTTTATTACATAATCTTGTATTTAATTGCAAGATATTTATTCCAGTTTTTGAAAACTAAGAAATTTTTTATTATTATATGTATAGTTTATAAGGGGAATAAAATGTGTTAAATGTAGTCGGATATCTTAATTCAATAGTTATGATCAAATATCTGTATCTGACGTCAAATAACTCATAACTCTAGATGACAAAGAGCAATAAATATCAAAACTGTTCGAACAGCACTTACTGAAATCATATATTTATTAATTTAATAACAATCGGAATTTAACCTAATTCCATATCATTATCTTTAATTACCCTCTTTAAGCTTAGCGAAGAGCAAACTCGAATTGATCCCTAATATTAATAGCAGATACTCACAGCTAGAGAACTCCGATCACTTTAATGAATATGTCATCATTGTTTAAACTAAACGATTCTTGAGGGTCATTTTATTCCAGTAATATGTTTGAAACAGCATTATTTTCAACAAAATGGGTGAGTGTTAACTCCTAATTCTGTTAGTTGGCTAAGTAATCTTTTTCTGAAAAGAAATGAGCCCCTTACTGATAGTCAGTGAGCCAAAAAGAACTAGACTATAAACAGGTTTGGCTAAATCTTTTTCTTAATTATTTAGGAATGTTAGGGAATGACTGAATCCTGATTGAGAAAATACCAATGAATGAAATATTATTAATTATCAACAGGTGTTATTTGGAAATTGATATGTTTTGAGTTGCTTCAAAATTTAAATCTCCGCAAAGGCGATTCAGTTGAAGCCTCAAAATTCAAAAGTATGAAAATACTTATTGGTGGAGTTTTAATTTGGAGCCCTAATTTCAAACATGTGCTGATTATAAAGATTGATAAATGATATGTTAATGTTTTAATGAGTGGCATAGATCAATTAATAGTTTCAAAACCGAGAAATAGCCTTCATTTTAGTTATATTAATGTCACTTTATTTAAGTCAACATTAGGATTATTTTAGGACGGACATAGTAGTTTTGAACCTTCGTCATATAAAGAGGGTAAACTTGAGCTTGCACCTCCCTTCTTCGAACTTGCACGTAGCATCAGTGGGAGAACCTTTGGCAACGTAGAATTTAACATGCACCCTTACACGAATTTCGTCTCGAACCTGAAGCTCACTAGTTTTGAAACCGAGATTATACCACTGGGTCATCACGGACTATTAAGAAGACTTCCTGATGCACGTTAAACACATATTTTTGAATGAAATTCTGCATATTTTTCTCTCTTTGAAGTTTAAGACATCTGTTTAATCAAACCAAATTAAAAAGTTATAAAGATCGAAATCCATACAAAAAAAAGAATCTTGTTTTTAATCAAATCAAATTCACAAAAAATACAGAGATCGAAATCCATGCAAAAAAAGACTTTTGTTTTTAATCTAATCAATTTAAAAAATCATAAATATCGAAATGAATGTTTAAAAAAATGGACTAGTATGTAATTTCAATTAGCATAGACTATATTACTGTCTAAAAAGTTATAAGTCAAATGCAACTAATTTAAAGTAAATTTTACTCCAAACTGCACTACTTTGTTCTAAGCAAAAATATCCACTGTTAATTGAAATATCTACTATTAATTGAAAGAGTCAGGGCAAGAAAGTGCCATTCCACATTTTATGTTAAATTAACCCATCAGTGTCTGCTTTCTAATAATAATTATAAAAACACACATTTTTTAATCTTCCCTCTGGACAACATTTGCCAGAAGTTCCGCTTTTGTTCCAGAGGTTTCTAATACTTTTTGGCCAAGAAAAAAATGTCAAGCACTAAGAATGTTGGTAATACCGCGTAGTATAAGATAATGAATTCAGATAGCAAATTAGATGATTCTTATATGAATAAAAACTTAGATAATGATTATCAGCTTACAGAAAAATGCTTTTTGTCAACTGAAATTCAACTGATTGTCAAGAAAAATTCGCAAACGGCAATAAATTTATCATTGGCTTCTCATCACCAAATCGATAAGTGGTTCTTTTTACTTCGTTTACATACGTGAAACAGCATTACATTCAGCATGAAAGATAGAGATTAACTGACTTTGTTAGACATATAATCCAATTTTTAGAATGAGCTATATGTATTCTCTAGATTCCAGGATGCAATGATCAAATTAAAGGTCCTACACTGAAGATTTCCTTTACTTAACTTTTTGGGAATATTAGGAGATTCCCACAATGTATTCAATAAATAATAATTATATGAATCTATATGAGAAAATCCAAAAGTATTTCTTATCAGCAGTCAATCTTTATTTTGCCAGGAATTTGATTTGTTTTGCATCTCATTTAAATAGGCTATAAAGTCCATTCAAATAAGGCATTATAATTTATTTGATCGAGGTATTTAAATGATAGAAATCATAAGAATGGATACTCAACACACCGCACTATTTTAAAGTTGTTTTAATCTTCAGTCGAAATTGATCGATTGATCAATTGAGATACGTCAAATTCTTCAGTTCGAATTTTTTGACTGTTACTTATACTTTCCTTATACTACCTATATGAAATAACCGACGTCCTGGCATGAAGGTAACGTGTCTTCCCCGTGACCTGAGCATCCCAATTCGGGCATAGGTGTCCTTCTGTGTCCTATCTGAGTTGTATGAATGTACACCCCCCCCCAGCAAAAAGAGGTTGTGCAAGTGAATGTGAATCATGAAAGTTTCTAAGTCGTACACTTGGCTCTAGATGGCACTACTGAAAAAACAAGGAACGCTAATTTAGTCTTAAATCACAAACAGATTTCAGTCAGCGTGTTTGTAAAGTGCCATAAGTCACAACGACATCCCATATAAGAAAGTAAAAAGGATTATTTCTTGCTAATTAATGATATACTAATTTAAAAGTTGGCTTATTGGCCTAGGATTAATGCATCTTCCCCATGATCTGGGCATCCCGGGTTCGAGACCCGGTTTGGGCATGGTTGTTCTTATGTGTTCTATCTGTGAGATGTATAAATGTGTACCCCCCTTGTAAAAAGGGGTTCTGCAAGCTTATGTGAAGCATGAAAGTAGTCAAGTAGTACTCTTGACCCTAGTTGGCTCTACTGAATAAGCAAGAGGCTCTCATTTCGGCTGAAATCGTTGACAGCTTTCTGTCAACGGGTTTGTAAAGTGCCATAAGTAACAACAACAACTAACTTAAAAGTTGGAGTCCTGTACTAGGACTAACATGCCTTCCCATGAACTGGGAGTCCCGGATTTGAATCCTGGTTCAACATGGTTGTCATTCCCCTTGTGTTATATCTGTGAAGTATGTGAAAGAGCACCCCTGTAAAAAGCGATTGTGTGAATGTCATCTTCGTATGAGTTAGAAGTCAAATTTCTGCCTCTGGGTGCCCAGGGGTCTTTACACTCACAAGTTACTGCACCCTCTTTCCAATATAACGCGGATACAACATCCTCATCACAATCTCAAAAAAGGTTTAGGCATTTCATGAATTTAGTAAAATATCAATACTCTTGCGTTTGAAATGTATTTTGTATATGAATGAGAACACAGAGGCTTCAGAAATACCGAAGCCTACATTTTTAATATAACATAAAGGTTTTGTGTCATTGATTCAAGATTATTTTCCTACAGACATACTGGTAATGGATTCATATTATAGCACCCAAATTGTTCAGGTATAATTGTGAAAGTAAACCAACAGAAATGATTGTCAAAACATGATCTATCGCAACCTTTGATCAATACTGTTATGTTTGAGATGCATTTTGTATATGAAAGAAAACATCGAGGCTCCAGAAATATGGAAACATATTTTTGCTATAACATGAAGGTTTTCTACCATTCATTTAAGACTATTTTCCTACACAAGTACCTGTAAAGTATTCATATTACAGTCCCCAAATTGTTCAGGTATAATTGTAAAACCTTACCAATGAGAAATGATTTGCAAAATGCGATATGTCGCAATCTTTCAATTCCATAACACTGAATAAACGTCTCATTACAAAGGAGCAATCATTTATCTTTTCTAATTACCCTCCAATCCAAGCAGGCAGCGGACATGAGTTTGCAATCTTCCCGGCCACCTCGCGTTGCGGAATAAATCCGAAAATTTTAATAAATATGTCAACAGCGTCGTTTCATCCGGTCGGATCGTTAGACTTCGTCAACAAGCATGAAACAGCAGTTCTATTAACATATGGGAGCGGAGATACACTCCTGCCCTCATTAGTTGGGCACGTGACCTTTTTAAAGATTGAGTTAACATTCACTATCTGCGCCGTGGTGCCTAGAAACTATTGTAAATAGAGTGTTTGGTTCTATATTTCAGAACACGTTATTTAATAGTTTATAAGAGATGAGCCTAGAGAGAGGAAAAAAATGTGAAACATTTATGGTTATTGTTTTTATTTGATAGTATATAGATGATGCGAGTTATTTAAAATAGCCTTCTCAATTAATTGGGGAAAAGAGAGAACATAAAGTCTTAATTCTTAGTCTCTGTACAATAAACATTTCTGACTTATCCTTTCACATAGTTGCATTACCACATCAAAGGCTCTGCAACTTCTACTACATTGCTAAATGATAACCATCAACAAACAATAAGTATTACATTTTCAAATTGAGTTGGAATAATTTTATTATCAAACTTTATATTATTTATTTAAACTTTATATTTATTATCAAACATTATATTATTATATCTAATTCGTTAGTACTTTCGATAGTAATAAAGGCGTTTCATTTCGAAACAATTCATTTTTTTTCAAAATCTATGCAGCCCAACGGATGCATTTTATCACTAATCTGACTTTCTTTTTCTATGAAGAGAAGCTTAATTTTACCTCCTACTAATCTCATAAGATTTCCAAAAGATCCGAGAAGAATGTTTTTAGGCTGTTGAAGGATTGATATTTGAAATATCAGACTCTATAAAATCAGAAATCATATTAATACATAGTGATGTCAAAAAAACGTGGACAAAATAACATGCCAGATCCGTCATACAACAAGGATAAAAAAAATCGCAAGGGAACAAAGGGTTGCAAACGCCTGTAGAGGGCGCTAGAACCAAAAGAGGGAATTCCTTCCAAGGACAACTAATTGTGTACTAATCGCCATAGGAGAAAAATAATTTTGGTGATAAGTATAGCCGATTACTGTTTAATACATGAATTCATAACTAACCTATGCCATAAGAGGGATTGGATTTTGGAGCAATTTTAATGATAAGAATAGCCAATTGATGTTTAATACAAGAATTCATAATTAACTTATGTCATGAGATGGACATGATTTGGTTGCATCTTCGATGACAGGAGACTGGTCCGCTTTTGCATTATCTGGATGCAATGGCAACATGAAGTTGAGTTCAGTTGCTATTAACATCCTGTTAATGTCCGTTAGTTATATTAAAGTCCTGTTGTAAAGCAACACTAGCACTATTTTGGGACGGACCTCGTCATTTTGAACCACGGTCAAATAACGAGGACGACACCTGAGTTAGCACCCCCTCTCCGCCTCACACCAGCGGGAGGACGTTTGGCCTGACAGATTTAACGTGCAAGAGACCCCCCTCACACGAAGGTTCTTCGGTGGAACTAGTCTCGAGCCTGCAATTCTCCGGCTCCGAAGCCGAGACCTTACCACCAAGCCACAGCGGCCCCTTGACAACATGAAGATTTACTAAATGGAAGAAATTTCCGAGAACTACATAGACTTATATAATTTAGAGCTCCAGTCAGATGACGAAACCAACATCAGAGCAGGTAGATCTTCTCTAAGCCTCAGTACCTCACATATAAACATTTGGTCCAAGATATCGGTAAAACATTATTAATATGAATAAACAGATATTTTAACTACATATTATCGATTAATGTAAGCTACAAATTATCTTTAAGTTGCTTGCACATTAAAAATGATATATTCTGGTTAATTAGCTACGTTTATGGCGAAATGAGTTCAAGTTTTAACAAGGTTATATCTTTAGAAAACTTCGGGCGGAGTTATACAGGCAACTATAACAAAAATAACCATCATAACTATAAAATGAAACTGGATGTAGCAGTGCAATGGATTTGAAGAATTGTTTCGATGTTTTCTTGGAAGAGAATGTACAGTAGAACAATACATGTTTCTATTTCCTTTAAACCGGAGAACATTAAATTTGGATAGGCAACCATGGATAACCTATTTATGGTTCCGCAAGCTTTAATGTAAAATAAAAATTGGTGAAACCATATAGTTGTTATAGCTGGGCTACTCTAATATTTCTTTTATTACAGAATGTACAGTAAATTAATGGATATGAAATTTCCATCGGAAACTGAGAATAGTGAGGTTAAGGGGTTAAAGCGATATTGCATTTAGGTATCATATTTTCTTATAAATTAATAATGGACGAAATCAGACTAATGGGTTTTCCTGAAATACTTATTCTACAATTTACCAAATTAAGTAATGTACAGATGAAGTTAAGGATCAATGATATGCTTCTATTGATCAAAACGGAAAAAATAGTTTCGAATATAAAGATTCAAAAGTTATTGGGTAAAGTATGAAACTTCACGAGATATCCAAAGACAAGATTTCTTATTTTTTAAATTGATGGTATATTTATAGATATTTAAAATGTATTTTTAAGTATACACATAAAATTATTAGATTCGTTCCTATCAGACCTTATTTTACCTAAAATGATTTAAAATCCAATAAGCATCGAAAAAGGGTGACTTTGCTGCTTCCAATTAGGCAAGTTAAGGAATGCAGCTTTCAATAAATAAAAGCTTTTCCGCTGTTTTTTTTTTTTTTTTTTTCAATTCAATTCTGTCCTCAAAAAAATCCCAAATTCGAATTCCATTCCCGTTTCTGATAATTTAATGAATATTCATTAGCCAAAAAAATAATTGGATTCCCAATTCATCCAGGATTAAATAGATCGAAGTATAAGGTTTAAATTTTTTTTTTCGAAAAACTCTTGCATTGCTTACTCTTTGTAAAAGCCTTTAAACTCATCCTACAACATTAATGCTAAGAATTAATACATCTGAACCAATATTACAAGTTATTATTTCTAAAAATTATTAGACGTTTTTCAATGCACAATTCATATAATCTGCCATATACTAACTATATATTAAGTGGTGGTGATGGGTCTTATGCCACTTGATCATACCAAGCCTGAATGAGCGTAATTCTTTCGAATTAAGGCAGAAGTGTGTGCCTTTCGTTGTTAACGAGCACCGTTAAGGGGAAAATACGACTTTGCTGGAACACAAGCGACACAACCCTTTTTAGGGGTCGGTCGAACTCATTCATCCATCTGCAAGCCCCAATTTTAAATCAAAATCAGAGACCGACACATCCCTGAATTAATACCCCCAGAGGTAAAATTTGTTGGGAACTTGGAGGACTTTGCAGTCACGACCTATTTAGCGTGCCCCTACTGAACTGAGCCAACACGGCGGTCTTTGGCCGAGACGAGGACAGAACTCGCTACCTTTCATGATCTAACATATTTAGCCAATTTTTGAATCAAAAATTGTAATAAAAGGAAACTGTTGCATATTTTGAATCCCGACCAATTCTGAAAAATATTCAAAGAAAGTCTGACTTTTAGCAAAAAAAAGCGAGGAAAATCATTAAATTCTGATTTTGAAGTCAAATCGATGACGTGCAGTCAGTTGTGTTTTTTATTTGAAGAGCTCAATGCATTGTATTTTCTGGAAATAATGCAGCACTTCAAATATAGCTACAAATCCCGCTGTCTTTTTATTCTTAGAAGAACAGAAATACAATATAAAAGAACTTCTATGTAGTTAATAATATTAAAAAATATTATGTTGTCCTGTTTTACTTGCAAATAAAATAGATTCTATTTGATAAATAATCTTAAAACTCGGGAGTTTTGTTCCGGTATATACATCTTCCCTTCGATTTTAAAATTGCTTTCACATATCGTTCCAAAAGTGTTAGTTGTGTGTTATGCTACAATTTCTTAGATTTATTCGGATGAAAATTTCACACTAAGAAATTAAAGCTAAGTTTTTATAGTCGATTCATTTCAGATATTTTCTTCTTATAGCTTTGTAACTATTTTTTTCCAATTTTCAAAATAATTATTAAAAAAATTATATCTGCTTAATCACAAATTAATTCACAATTTCACATATAATTAAATCACAAATTTCAAGTTATCATGTGACAACATTATTTCTTATTAATTTATCTTAATTAATTTAAGTGATTAACAAGTTTAAGCCGATTTGAAACAATCACGAAACTTCTCTATAGGTCTCTCATATTATATAACTTCCATTTTTAATTTTTCTAGCTGTCGAACAAAGTTTTGGATCTCGACTGATTTTAAGATAGGAAACAACCCATCGTTTTTCTAAATAGCGAAGCGTGCATAATCTAATAATCTCCTGCGTGTTTCAAACCGGTTTAAACTGGTAAATAACTATAAGACAAATCGTAAGAATTCAGAGAATGAATAATTTGGGAATCAATTGTAACTTTAGTTGAAAATAAATGGTACAACCTTCTGCATTGTTTCCTAATAACCTTATTGTTATTAGTTGAAATTATCCCTGAATCAACAATCTTTATCGATTAAACAAACCTTTTAACTTGTTTGGCTGATTTTAAAAAAAACGCTGCTAGAGTTAGAAAATAACACCGAGATTTTTAATGGAAAAACTATAACAGCGGACGATAGATAATTCTGAAGCTATAGAGTGAAAGCCGACTTCAAAATAAAACTACATTAACAGACAACAGATATTTCCAAATCTATACTGTGAAAGCCTACTCCAAAATAAAAAGGATAAATCGCGAATTTGCTGAATACGCATTTTGAGGCTTCGACAATTTTTTGCCTTCAAATAGCTTCAAAAACTTCAAGAGAAAAGTTCATGTTCAAAAGTCCAGTTATGTTCACACAGGATAAAAACTAGTTTTTACTTCACTTTAAAATTCAAAAAAAAATTATTCATGTAACTACTGCTACTTACTATTAATAAGTTCACATTGCAGATGCAAGGACTAAGTAATACTTTCGAAAATACTCAAATTGTCAGGGATATTCGTAAATGTGTTCTCACTTCTTGTGACGAAATCGGCGTGTCCACCACTTGACAAGCACAAAACTTCTACATCAGTAGCGAGCGATGCCTTTTAAGTGAATATGTTGTTGAATAAAGACGATGCTTATCTTCATGATTAAGGTTTTCCCTGTTTTTCCCTTTGCCAGTACACGTATTGAATTCTGAGTCATATATGGTCGCAACAATTTACTGACATTTTCAATGTGTTGCCAATTTACACTACACAGAATTACGGGTGTGTAAATCAATGTATGCAGTCAAGAAAAAGAATTTTTGATCTCATGATAACATATTTGTTCACTTGGTTTACAATAGAAAAAACAATGTTTAGAAGTTCTAAATTCTTTCAAATTCTGTTTTCTTAATAATGTTATTAAGTAGATATCAGAAGATACTGAAGATAAAGTTTAAATAATGTTATGATTGAAGTTTCTATGAAATTATTTGTAGAAACAACACAACTGTAAAAACTTCGATTTTGATCGATATTAAAATGAAAAAAAGTAATTGTTATATTTTTCATAAACTATTTAACTATGTATATCCCAGGCTTCAATTAATTTTGTTTTTGGATTATATGTTATCCATGTGTAACAATAAAAACCGTCTTGCACACAAACTATGGTAGATATACTCAAACTTCGAAAAAATTAACAGAAACCCGAATCTTATCCAAACTTTAGCCAAATGATGAGTTGATGCGTTGGATTTCTACACCAAAGAACTGAAATTTGAATTTCATTTACTTTCATGTATTGTTATTTTGATAAATTTAGTTTAAGTAAATACCACTTATACACATTATTCCTCTGAAGAGTGCTCTAAAATATTCAACCAAGTATGTAAAATGACCTCAAATAAGATTTCAAGGAGAGGGGGAGGATATTGTTCTTGTAGTAGTACTACTGTTAGTCTATTAAGCAATTCTGTTCTTATAATTACATTTTAAATTAATTCCAACGTGACAATTTACCCAATTTAAAATATAAATTTTTAATGTAACAACTCAAATTCGTTGTTATTTGAGTCGTTACATTATTCCTTAGTTGTGTATTCATTTAACGAATTCCGTTAATGCAACATTATAACAAGAAGGCAAGAAAATTCAGCAACAATTTGTCAGAGATAAAATGAGAAATTCAAAAACTATTCGCAGACTGATGGGAAACATTTTTTAAAAAAAAGTAAGATTATTAGATTGTCCCCCGGGTCGGTGACTGAAATTTCTTCACTTTATTTTGAAGAGTTAAAAACAAACATACCGATGTGCCTACGCTTAAAGTTGTTTCTAAAAGCTTCTACTATATGTTCATAAATATAAAAAATTGAAGATATTTGAGGATGTAATCCAATTACTATATTTTAAAAACATAGGATAAAATATGATTTGGGAAAATATATTCTGTCCCTTTATTTTATTAATGAAAAGAAGTTACAAAACTAAAATTCTAACTCTACTTTAAAATTATATAAGCAAACAATTCTTGAAAGTTTAATATTTGAATTGCTTTTATTTACCTTTAAAAAACTTGACAGTTGCATAAAATCTGAATTTGAGGCATATGACATGATGGAAATGCATGCATATTTATTATAAGAATATAATAGTATGAAATCCATTATGCTTTATTTAGATAAATTAAAGAAACTTGGAAATATTCACATTGTTGTTTGAAGGTGTTCTTTGATGTGAATGCTAATTAAAATGAATGCTCTCTCAAAAATAAAATCTCAGAATAATCCCATTTCTTCATAACAATTAAAAAAAATAATCCGATGAAACAGTTTTCTCAAGAATAATCTCTTACGTTGACATAATTTACTATATAAATTTACAAAATTCCAATTTACTAGAAAATTTATTTCAATTCTGATGCAATCTTATTTTATTTGCGAATTTCTTTATAAGTGCCATGGTTGTTTTATTTTAACTCCAAATCCAGGTTTTTTTATTATCATGCAAGAACATGATGCTATTTTGGTTAGGCAACTTTGAAGCTAGAAATTTGCTTAGGTAGTGAATATTGAATCTCGAAATCGCGTAGTAATGAATAAAGCATAAATGGCAATTTTCATCAACTTTCAATCATAAATTTTTTGCCTGCTTTTACCAGCATTGAATTATTATTGTGTATTCTTCCTTTAAAGTAGATGCGTTTTTAAAAAATTTATCTGATTTTACCTGTACTGATTTGGTATTATTAATATATTATTACGTATAATTCTTTAACATTAGATGCGTATTTTAGGTTGACGTAGAACTATGACATCATAGTTATTTTCAAGGAATGTAATTTTTTTCGGAGAAAATTAAATAATATAATTTTTATAATATGTTTTAAAAATTTTACTCTTGTTTAATAACACTTTTGATAAAAGTATTTTCTGTTTCCTCTAGTGAGGAAATATCATTTAATTTATTCTTAAAATGGAAACATTGAAGGCTTTGACTCCTCTTCTTAGAGAAATCCATTATGAAACTTTTTTATGATCTCAGAAATGAGAAAATAGCAGTTTATGTTTATAGAAATATTGCTTTCATAAAAACTCTATATAAATTAATATGTTTAAAAATTTATTGTAAATAATTTAGGATTTGGATTATCATTTTTAGGGTTATTAGAAAATGAAGAAAGTTGTTACATTTGACGATTTATCGCCAAATAAAGTTAAAATTTCATTTCCAAATTATTCATTCTCTGACTTCTTACCAATTTTCTTAAATTATATACATCTGTTTTGGCATGATGTTAATTGTAAGGTCGCCTGAAGTCCAAGTCTACCGCTATCGTCCGATCTCATAAGATATGCTTAAAGACAACATCTGACGCCAATTTCAAGCCACACCTACAGATATATTGTACAGTGTTGTTCAATAACATCGCTCCTCGATTGCTAGTATTGTTGGCGGACGACGTTTGACACGATGAGCATTTGTTAATAAAGAAAATTTTCTTTACTAAAAATCAATTATTATATTAATTATTGCTTTTTATTGTCACATGAAGAGCCATCTGTAGGTCATTTTGTGCACTTTTTTGGTTTCAATAAATCTATGTCATTTCGTGTATATGTGCCAATTCAAATGTTAATGGACTTTGGAATAGCCCTGCATATTTCCCTCAATATATTGACCAAAGGAAATCAGATTGTTCAGGAAGTTTAAATGGAACCTCTGGGTTCAGAGAATCTAGACAACGAAATTTCATTTCTTGAAATACAGAGTAAACATATGTAACATGCGATGCATCAAGCATTTCTTTTGTGGTTGGCAATAAAAGTATAACCTCCTATAAATAAATGGGATGTCTATTCTATAAAAATAATTCATTTTAAGTTAAAAGAACAGTCATTCAAGTTTTGTTCGAAGAGAAACAGCAAAATGAATATATATGTTTTTTAATGGGCATTAGTGTCTTGGAACTGTCAGCACTACCGTTTGATTAATGTATTTTTATTGGTAAATAAATTGGAAAAAAAGTTTTCAGTTTAAGGCTGTCTCCTGGAAAGTTGCCATCTCGCACTATAGATGTGTTTTTCTGCATCTAGGCTGTTTTTTTTTCCTTTAAATTTTAAAAAAATAAACAGACTGCCATTGTCCAGAAAATAATTTGTATTCCTCAAAGATTATTACATTTTAAATAAAATTTTATTTCTTAGTAAAATAAATGTATTAAATGTGTATCAATAATAATGTATGAAATATATGAAAATTGAACAATGCAAAAGTTATGTATATGTAAGTTGAAAGGAGTGATACGTCGAAAGGATAGTGGTAAATCGTGTAAAAACAATTATTTTACTGTAAGCTTGACATAAAACGATTAAAAATGAGCAAAATTATTAAATTAATTTTTTAACTTCCATGTATTCTTGATTAAAATACATTTTGAGGGTTTTTGAAATTCAACAACTTCTTAAAGCGGTAAATACATTTTGCATCTTCACAAGTATATCACCTCGTCTGAAATTTAAATGCGGTTTTAAAATAATACATAAATTATAATTATTAAATACAAACGGAGAAATAAAAAAGAGAAAGAAATTAAAATTAAAAAAAATCAAATATAAAACTTAAGTAAAATTTTCGGGGCAATTTTTATTAAATCAATTATTCCAAAACCATTTATCTTGAAGCGGATCTTGCATATAAACAAAAATTGGCAAAATTTCGAGAAATTTCTCATAAGTGAATTAGTTTAGTTATATTAACGGTCCATTGTAAAATAAAACTAGGGCTATTTTGGGACGGATTTCGCATTTTGAACCGTGGTCAGATGACGAGGACGACACCTGACCTGGCACCCCCTTATTCACAAACATCAGTTGAAGAGACATTTGGTTTGATGGATTAAGCGTGAAACATAGCCTTGCATGACGGTTATTTGGTGGAAATGTGTCTCGAACCTGAAACCCTACGATACCGAAGCGGCAACCTCACCACTAGGCCACTGTTGCCCTCATAACTTAATTAACTTCGTCATTTAAAAAATTAAACGCTATTTATTCTCTTGTTCTTATAAGAAAGTCTATTTAATTTGGTTAAGATAGGTCCAGCCAATTACAGGTGGACGAAAAGCATTCATTTCTAGTATTATTCTTATTTGTTTTATTATGTAGCATATTTATATTTAAAAATATTAGATAACCAATATATATAACCGATGATTTTATTAAAATATAATTCATCAATTCAACTACTTTCTCTTAAACAATAAAATCAAATTATTCAAACTATAGAATTCAAATTTGATTAAATTTTATACAGATCAAACCAACAGAAATAATCATTTTCAAAACACCATTGATCATTGTCTTTCAAATCCATATATTGAATAAATGTCTCATTACATTTCAAAAATAATTTCTCATTTCTATATTAAACTCCTTTCCTATCGAATAACGAACTTGAATTTACGATTATCTTGACAACCCTCTTAATGGAATAAATCGGAAAATTTTAATAAATCTGTCATCGTCGTCTTTTCAACCAGTCAGACCCACGGGAGCGTTCGATTTCGTTTGTATGCGCGGTGCAGCATTTCTATTAACTAACGAAGTGGAGATTTACTCCAAAACTTATTAGTTTGGCACGTGACATTTTTACAGAATGAATTGGGGTTGAATCTATTCGTCCACAGTCCGCGATGAAGTGACCAAATTAGAAGTGCTGTGGGGGATGAACGTGATCTACGGTTTCTTTTCTTAACCCTTTCAGACTTGTTACTAAATAATTAAAGATGGACTGAATCTATTAGAAGAAAATCTCTCAAAGAGTTACATTGGTTTTGCTTAGGGTTTATTTGATATAGAGAGTAGTTATAAATGGGGCGATAAGTTCGCAAGATACATAACAACTCCCAGACCGGAGTGTACACTTGTAGTGATGGATCGAACCCGTGTTTTTGGGTTTGATGTTCAATAAATTAACCATACGTTAAAAGCGTACGCTGATGTCTTTTGGCTGTTACTGGCTTATTAAGTTGCCCCCACAATACTCCCCTACCTTTGAGTCTGTAGAAGGCGAACGAGTATTTATAACGTCAAGCGTTATGACGAGAGAAAAGAGTTCTTCGTTACCTCCAAGCGTTTTGGCGAGCAAAGAGAGATTCTGCTGTGGCAAGTGAGTCTGACAAGTTTGTTTTGGTTTCGTTTGCTTCGGGTAGGGGTCGCCATGACAGCTGTTTGAACGTTCATAGTCCGAGGTCACAATGTGACAGTTACCGCCAAGAGTAATGGCAAGATCTGAAAGCACTCTCTTCGCTGACGGATCAAACCCTCGGTGTATGGGTTTGAAGTCCAGTAACTTAACCATTCGTCAAAAGCATACACTGATGTCTATTGCTGTCACTGCCTTATTAAGATGTCACCACACACTTTTGTCTAGGGGCCGCACCAGGAGTTATGGTGGCTTATGTTACAGGTAGAGGGCACCAAGAAGCCTCGTTTGTTAGTTCAGTACCAGGGTCACCAGTGTGCATTCTTGAGGTCCAAACTCTGGACCACTGGATTCGTAGCCGTGTAACATAACCCTAAGACAAAAGTGTACGCTCTTGTCTCGAGGTTATCTGGTTTATGACCTTACCATCACATAAATAAAGTTCAACTTTGAAATGGTCATAAAAGGAAAACCACTGGACCAAATTTTATCAAACTGTCTATTAGTTTAAAGGATATCCTGGAAATTTCTTTACCTTCGAAAAAAAGGGGCCTTCAAAAATCTCCCCACCAGGCGAGAAATGGCGCTGCATATAAAATTCATAAAGCAATATATGAAGTCTTTGGCTCAAAATGTGTTTAATCGTTAATGAATGTGTTAAAAAGTACGTTCAATGTGACACCCTCCATTTTCTGAAATCAAGTTCAATCGCATTACTACATTCACAACAGTAGTTCTTAGCATATCAGGAAGAATATTATGCACATGTTGACATATCTCATCTTTCAGTTCAGCCAAGTTGTTTAAATTATCACCGTAAACAACGTTTTTCTGTTACACACATTGAACATGCTTTGTACTGCATGAAAATGATTAAACATGTTTTAAATCGGTGTCTCCATGTCTACTTGTTTATCAATATTCTATACAGTGCCATTTCTCCACCAACTTGAAATTTTTTTATGCCTCTGCCTTCTTTTTTTTTTTTTTTTTTTTTTTTTAGATAGAGAAGAAATTTTTATGGCCTCCCTTAAACTGTTACGAAGTTTGAGAAAATTTAATTTCCCTTTCATGACTCTTTAAGAATGGAAATTTAATAATAACCACCCTGTATTTTGAATAAATTAATATTCTTTAACCATTCAGAGCCATAAGTAGAGAAATTTGAAAGTCTTAACCCCTAACTGGAGACTTCTCTGATTATCAGGCATTTTTTGTCCTTGAATACAATCGTCTCCTCTGTACCTTCAAGTTATTCCATCTACAGAATGTTGGAAAAAATATAAGAATGAACACATGCGTATAACCGAGTTCTACAAAAATTGTTGTTGTTGTTGTTAGTTAAAGTGCCGTTGACAATGCGTCTGAAATTGCTTTTAAGTTAAATAATGCAAAACGAATAAAATATTCTTAAATTAATGTTTTAAAATGTATTCTTCATTTTTGTTTTTTAAAATTAACAGTTCTTAACAGTTTTGTAACTCCGTCATATCTAAACAAAGCAAATAATCATTAAAAAATTGTTTATATTTTTCTTATAACATTTAACATTTTTATTATTATTGGTATCTACATGATTTTCAGAATTTATTGTGTTTTCAAAATTAATTCAATTTCTGTTTACAAAAAACAATAGTGAAAAATGAGAATGGTATTTTGACTCCATGTTTCTAGCCGCTTGAGAAAATTCATGTCTCTAGTTAAGAGGCTAAATTTCAACCCCTTTTTAATAATTTTTCCCTTTTCTAATTCTATTACAGGAAAATTAAAGGATACTTCATTTCACTGGGTCGCAGAAATTATCACTAATGATTTAAAGATTTGAATATTAAATCACTCAATCATGAAACCAAAATTAGACCTCATCTGTTAACTTAATTTAGTAATATAAATCTTCACGCTACTCGAGTAATATTTTTGATTCCTTCTCTAAATCACTTTGTTTTCAAAATTTTAAAGAAGAAAAGAATTCGTTCAATATTTACACAATTTAACATATCTTAAAATGATGGAAATATCTTGTTATCTAAAATAATGCTAAATATTCTTCATAAAAGGACCGAATTTAGATAAAAAAATTATGACTTATTAAGTTTGGAATAACTTTCAGAAAATCACTTTATCTTATATAAAACCTCATTAATTATAATTGTTAAATTAGAACACATTTCGAAAATGCTGGAGAGGTCCTAAGAATGTTTTATAAAAAAAAGAGTCCAATTTCAATTATGGGGCACACAGGCGATTATCAAAGTAATGGATACACTGTGAAAAAAATGACATTTTTTGAATGTGCTTCGTAAGCATTAAAATATAATAATAGTCACCATTTTTCAAATACCAATGTATATATTCTGGTAGTATTTGTTAGCTGTATTGAAGTTCTATAACTCTTGGAGTTTTTTTCAAAAACATTAAATGTCGGACCTCTCTGTTTTTTTAAAAATACCAAATTATAGAAGCTCGTCTAGTAGAGCAAGTATGACTGAAACATCCCAACTTTTAGGCGTTTCTAGAGATACGCCTGAAAGTTAGGATGTGTAACGTTTGTGCTGTTTGTGTTGGGATTTTTAACGTTAAAGTTGGGTTGTTTTGTGGTGTATAACGTCATGACAGTATACATACAGAGCGGCAATACAAGCTCGGCAAACAAAATAGTCAGCAGAAAGAGAAGCTGAGTGAGAGAGACTGACGGATATTAAAGAAGAATGATGTGTCCAGAAAGCCAATAAATGCAGCAAATGTGACCGCAAAACTAAATACCCATCTGGATTCTCCAGTTTCAGAAATTACAGTCAGAATGCAGTGGGAATACTTTGAGGTTCGAAATGGGTCCATAGCAGCCTAACATAACCACTAGACAAAAGTGTGCACTCGTGTCCTGGATTAACTGTCTTATGAATTTACCACCACATTATTTTTCATCAATTGAGTTGGAGGTGAGACGAATGGTGTTATACTGGATCAGAGGTGATCATTCGCTGATTCAGATCTAAATTACGATCTGTGGATAAGTGAAGGAAATACATGAATGAAGTGCACTCCGTGAAAAGGGTTATGACGTGTGAGTATCTAAATCAGACATTTGATCCGAGATGGCTCAACTGTAAAAAACAAGAGATGCTCATTCGACTTAAATAGCTGTCAAATACCTGTCAGCGGACTTATAAAGTGCCATTAGTCATAACAAAATGAATGTTAGATACTTAATGAACTTTTATTATGAAATGTAAAATTTAACAATTCAGATTTTTTATGCATTGAAAGGAATCTGAAGATGCTACATCGGATATATAAAAGAAATAACGGTCATTAAATATCAGTAATATCCATTTTATATTGTTGATATTTCCTCCTTTTACAAAAAACTTTATACAAACCAAATTCCCTATACCCTATCCTTTCATACTGCAAGCTTTTTTGCATGGTTTTATCCATAAAAATGATTTACCTTTGCCACTGGCCCCCCTGAGGTTAGCACCTTGTAATTGAGGATCAAATGATTCTGGCATAGTGGTTGGATTCGGCCAACCCGGTGGATACACAAAAGGTGGGAGATCTGGCTCCTCCCATCGATGACGGGGTGTACTCTCTAAGGGGAGGGTTGTACCGTGGCCGGTGATGGCCCATAGAACTCAACCACAGTTCCCGCCAGTGTTTCTGAAGTGGCGATATGGTCATTCTGTAATTTTTCCGTGTGCCTTTATCCGGTATAATAATAGGTCTTACCTTTGCCACTACAAGCAAGGCACCAAACATTTTCAAATTAAAACCCAATCTCCAAGCAAGATAGAGCCCTCGCTTCTCTTGATAGTGGTTTGATTTACATTTCCTCTTAACAAACTTTTGCATGATTAAAATTTTAGACTAGATCAAAGAATATATTTATCCATTAGAGAATGAAGTCTGATATCCGATAAGTGTATGTTCATTAGGGCTTAAACAGTTAAGGAATTTGATAAACAGTCTCACAAAGAGGAACTCATTAGCATTAAGGAAATAAACTGTACTTCCCTTTGTCTCAAGCCATAGTATTCTTAGCTTTTCTAGAAATTTCGTTGCGTTTCATTTCCACCAACTTCTCCGAGCACATTAAAACAAAGAGCGATGAATTACCAGGAGAAAAGCCGAAGAAAAAGAATCAGAGATGCAGAAAAGTGAAACATGGGTTCCTGAATAGAGAGATACGAAGAAGGGTAGGCGGCAGTTTTATAAAAGTTAAGAATTGTGTCGGAGGTGATTGGTTAGTTGGGAGATTGTTGAGGGATTGGTTTGAAATTTTTAATATCTTAAGATATCAGACAACGTTCGAAAGAAAAAATATGAAAAATTTAATTTTTTTAAAAACTATTAAAAACTACACAAGTTATAGAATTTAATGGGGACGAAAATATATAAAAATCTAAGAAATGTTTTGAGAGGCAAAGAAGCAATGAGTTAAAATATACATATATATGTATTAATTTCCATAAATCTGCAACTTAGTTTTTTCTAAAAACCCCTATAAATGAAGACGTATGACACCAACAATTAAGCATTTGGTTTATTTCGATTTCCACATTATTTAAAACACATGCTGAATTTTTTATGTGAACACCCCTGTTACCTTTAGAGATATGTTAACGGTGGTAAATTTTATGAAAATCAAAGTTTTAAGAAAATTGAAATAAAAAAAATCGGCTGAAAAATATTTGTTAAAAATTGCCCTGGATAATAGGTTAGGTCTTCCTTTACCTATAAAAATTACTGTTTTGGAAAAATAAAAATCTCAATAAAAAAAACTTGCCAATGTGGTCGATAACCAGGGTTTTAACATAGTCGGGTACCTTAAAGAATATATTATATTTTCTTATCTGAACAAAATAATTTTAAAAAGTGCAAAAAACTCTTATACTACAAATTGAGTCAGCTTATGTTGTTTAAAGTTAAATGCGATATCTGATGTAAACTGCTGCAGTTGAAGATATCTTGGAAGTACATTTTATTTATCCCAGAATACAATAGTGAACCCTCATGAAAAATGTATGAAACACTGTTGACTATGAAGTTCACTGCACAAAAGAACTATCCAATCCCACCTTTACATAAATAACATTTCAAAGCTTCACTCTTTTCTATCAACGCTTTACACTCGGAAAAGTAATTCAATGCAAAATTATTCACCTATTACAAGGTTTTTTTTATTATTCATTTAAATTCACTTGACAAATTGATTTACATCTT
>JAPMOQ010067259.1:20076-44051 GCA_026543055.1 Argiope trifasciata | reverse complement strand
CACACACACACACACACACACACACACACACACACACACACACACAACACATTTTTATTAGCAGGGATTATCAATTCTAACGTCTGAGGAACATATATTGAACTTATAAAACTGAAAACTGGAAAATAAAAAATAAACATAATACAAAGTGTAGACCGCAGCCACTGAACATTTTTACAGTTGTACTGAATCTAACGCTTCGTTTAATTAATTAAAGGAAAAGTATTATAAATGGCTCCAAACATATTTCACCATATCACCGAAAATATCAATTATTTAGAGGAAAGCAGATATAAAAGAAATAAAAAAACTGACTTCGAACAAGAAGTTCATTTAAGCTCAAACATAGGCTTAAACGTTGCCAGAAAGTAATTTCTCGCGAACCAAGTCAAAATCGTGCCAATCTTCCAAAAACTGTCTAAAAGTCTGCTGTCCTAGGTATATATTCCAGAAATATTAACAAACGCTTTTTAAAAATGCAATAAAAAAGCGCAATTATATTTTGAGACAAATCGCTCCAAAGTCTTCAATTTTGGCCCCTTATATTAATGTTAAGTATAGCAGAAATCGTTATGGTTTGAGTATGAAAGGTAATGTATCTCAAAACAATTATTGAAAAAGCTTTATGTATTAATTTAAGATACAAAAAAGAGGCCTTTTTAATGCTATAAGTTTTATTTAACTACAACATTATTTTAAGTTCAATTTGATACATTATCTAAAACGATGTGCTAAAATGCTTTATAAGAATTCAAACTCCCCATCGAAAAATTCAAGCACGGTCCTTTACCAATTATTAAATCCACAGTAAAATTTTTATTTTCACTTTTATTTCGTAATATGTACTTTTTGTAAATTACAATAAATTGTTTTAATTTAATTTATGTTTTAGTCGTAACAGTCTATTAAGTGAAATAAATATTCTTATTTTAATAATTGCTTCCTATATTAATAAATGCTTTCTAAAAGCAGTCATTGAGGTGCTTAATATGAATTCATATTAATAACACAACAACATAAAAAGTTAATAATCAAGGTGAAAAACTTCGCCATTAGTGGCTAGTATTTATATCAAATGTTATAGATATCAAATCAGTTGTTGAAAATTATGAGGATGGCTTTTTTCCTTTAAGAGTCAGATACATGAAAATAAGATATTTAGTCTTAGCCCTCGCTCGAGAGGAACATAACCGATACTGTAAATAAATGTTTTTTTGGTTTTTACTATTTTATTTAATGCTGCTGCTGATGTATTTAAAAATTTGCAGTTGATTTCTGAATCGGTGTATTTTGTCTTTTAACTAATGACTGCAATTCAGAAATTTGGGATATAATACAGTCGAATCCGGTTAATTGGACCACCGGGTAATCGGACCAGCCGCTTATTCGGACCGAATCTTAAAGAACCGAAACAAATCCTATGTACATAAGCCTAATATTATTCGCTTATTTGAACTGAAATTCCGTTTAAACGGACCAAAGAACGTGTCAGGGAAGATGAAAAAGAAGCCGCAAGTCGCCTGAGTACAGCAGGAAATCCGAAAGGGAAAAGAATCAGTGGGAGGTTAGCCACCCCTTTGTTTCTTAGAACGGGCAGCTCGGTAGTAAGTTCTTCAAACGTTGACTTGAATTTGATAAGAACTTTTTTTTTGTTATGCTTCGCATGCTGAGTATCGTGTAGATCGTTTCGAAGAATTTGTTTGTAAATTTATTTTTCAATGAATAAAGTTCATAAGCAACAGTAGTTCTTGTTTGTATGTTCGCGTGTACCACACAATAAATGTCATAATCACATTTTAATATGTTACGTATAGCACATCTCGTCTTGTAACATAGGGCATGTTCGTGTAATCGGACCAGCTGATTATTAGGACCAAAATGATCGCGTCCCGATGTGGTCTGATTAACCGGAATCGACTGTATGTATTATGGTGGGTGATCAAAAAAGACTTTACAAACAGCAGTATATAGATAGTAGAAATTGTGTAGGGGAATATTGTTACCCAGAATGGAGATAGATACTTCTAGCTCTCTCAAACCTATCGTTCGAGCTCATAGTGTTAGTACCGATACCCGAAACAGCGACAGTAATAGATAGAGGTCTGGTGGAGGTCTCGCGCAGAGTTGCGAGGCTGATAGGATTTCTATAGGCCAAGAATGTGTCCTCATTGGACATATACAGACCAATAGCTGAAGTAATACAGGTCTGAAGCAATAAATAGACAACAGGTGGCGAAATGAGGTCGTTCCTTTGAAGTGGACAGATTGATTGCTCGAAACGTATAGGTGGGAGGTTTGGATCCACTCCCATACAGTCCCTATTTGGCTTCCAGTGGCCATTTCTTTTGCCCGGTATTAAAGAAACACTTATCCAAAGCAAGATTTGTATGTTCAAAAAGATACCGAGAACTGGCTCAATAGACAGAGACCTGATTATTATCAATACGGGTTAAACAAATTGGTGCATTAGTGTGATAAATGCCTCAGTAGGTTTGATGATTGTGTAGAGAAGTGGATGTCTTATGTGACTCTTAATTATCATTTGTATCCCGTGTCTATTGTTAATAAAGCATTTTTCCTTTGCTTTGTGCACTTTTTTGGATCAATTCTCGTATTTTGTAATATGCGATGAATTATGAAATATCATTAAGATCAATTACCTATGGCCGCTTAAATATGAAGCGCTTTAATGTTTTTTTTCTAAATGTTTAAAGGAATTTCAAAATGTTAACTTAGATGATAATGAAATCGTCTTTCCTTTCCAGCTTGCCGAGATAAATTTATTTTTATTTAGTTAAATGTATTGTAAAAGAATTGTATATTATTTCAATTTTATGAAAAAAGACATTACATTTAATAAGAAGAAATTTAATTTTATTTGCAAAACAATAAAATGCTCTACACACATATAAAGAAAAAAATAATTTCTTCTGTTTCTGATACAATCTGTCTGTTTGCTTTCTTCTGTAATTTTTTTTCGAAGGCGTAAAATACATCGGGGGAAAAAGATTCGATAAAATGAAATGTCTAAAGAAAACGGATTTCCAGTAGACATGTCTTAAATTGAAAATATTTCTCCAACACATTATTTACCAATGGCAATAAATTTATCAAATGATGGTGCTGACAGTTCCAAGATACTCACGCCCTATAGAAAAGGAAATACATTCTTTCTGCCGTTTCTGTTAAACGCCCCATCACTCATGCTCTGCTTGAACTAAAAAACTATTTCAAAAGAATGGGCAGCCCATTTATTGTTAAAAGAAAGAATAAACTTGTTTCATTCCGACAGCAAAAATGTTAAATGCTGGACGTGTGGCAAACCGTCGAAGTTTATCCGACAATTATACAAATATGGTGTTGTATTTTTCGAGTTTGGGGTAGGCCAAGATCCGGTTTTAACTGAATGCACAATTTGACGTCTGAAGCTAAATAATTTTATAACTATTTTGGCTTCAGTACTTTTTTAAATCCTATTTTTATCAAGGATTTTTAAAATCGGACGAATAATGGATGGCAGTTATTTGTTCTGTTCATGCAGCTGATTCTGATCTTACCTGATTACATATGTTGCCAAGACTGTGAAACAGTAACTAAACGATCTGTTGTTCACAGTTGCCTTGGTTAAAAATAAGGATGCATCATATGAGGGAGATATCTGATGCTGCATAAGTCTTATTAAAAGAAAGAATAAACGCGTTTCATTCCGACAGCAAAAAAGTTAAATGCTGAACGTGTGGCAGACTGTTGAAGTTCATCCGGCACTTATAGAAATGGTGTAGTATTTTTCCAGTTCGTTGTAGTGCAAGGTCTGGTATTAACAGAATGCACAATCTGACTTCTGAAACTACATAAGTTTATAACTATTGTGACTTTAGTCTTTTTTTCAAATCATTTTTATCAGGGATTTTTAAAATATTACGAATAATGGATGACAGCTATTGTTTCTGTTCGAGCTCTGATTCTGATCGTATGTGATTACATATGTTGCCAAGACTGTAAAAGGGCAAGTAGACGATCTGTTGGTCACAGTTGCTTCAGTTAAAAATAATGATGTATCATATACGGGAGATATCTGATGCTGCGTAGGTATTACAAGTTGCCTTTCTGTAATATTATTAACCCTTAACTGGCGACGTGAGGTCTATGAGACCACTAGCGTTGACTTTCGATCACCCTTATTCTATTTTTAGATCAGTTGATTACATTGTAGTTTACTGTTCTGTGACTTTCAATGCAAGTTCATTTTTTTAAAATTGGTTTCAGTGGATGCTTTTAAACATAATTCAGTTATTTCTTTGGGTACGGTCTTTAAGATCCCCCTCCCCTCCCCTCCGTTAGTGTTCCAATGCTAAACAAGGCTTAGCAAATGCGAAAACTTAGCCCTCGAAATATCATCCAATTTTTTAATCCTATAATTTTTGGTATTTGTGTTTAACTTCAATTTTCCCAAAACTTTAATTTTCGTGAAAATTCTCCCCCTCTAACACGATATCTCAAAAACTAATAGAGGTATTTACATAAACATTTCAGCGTTTGTTTTAAATAATATAGACAATGAAATGAATCAAAAGTTTTATTGTTGGTGAAATACTTTTTCACTTATAGGTGTTTTAAAAATGGTATGGAAATTTATGGAAAAAATGCATATATACGTATATTTTTATTCATAACTTCTTAGCATCTCAAACTTTTTGTGAGATTTTGGTTCGTTTCATTCATCAGCATAGTCTATAACTTGTGTACAAAGAAAAATAGGATTGCTACATTACAATTTTGTGTAGAGTGTGAACAATTTTGGTTAAATTTCATTACAATTTATTACACATTTTCCCATTTCTCAAAATATATTATATTTTCAAATATTTGTTTTTGTATTTATAGTGCTTATTATTGACAATACATCTAAAACCCATAAATATTTTTTAAAATATCCGATTTCTCTTTGGAACCTAGTCAGATATCCTAAAAACGTTTTTTTAAGTAAATTTGTCATTGGTTTTTTTTAAAAAAACCTGTGACAAATTTAACGTTTTTTTTTAAAGTTAGTTGGTGAAATATTTTTTCACTTATAGGTGTTTTAAGAAAGGAAATTTATGGAAAAGAATGCATATATACGTATATTTTTACCCATAACTTCGTTGCATCTTAAAACTTTTCTTAGATTTTGGTTCATTTTATTCACCATTATATTCTATAACTTGTGCAGAAATACAAAAAAGATTTCTGCATTGCAATTTTGCGTAGAGTGTTAACTGTTTTGATTAAATTTCATTAAAATATACTAAACAAATTTTCTACTTCTCAAAATATATTATACTGTCAAATATTATTGTATAGTATACTATAATATTTGAGTTAGTATAGTATATATGTATTATAGTATTTTATATTACACTGACACTATCATTGACATCACTATCACATATCATTGACACTACATCTAAAAGCCATAGTATTATATACATTTTAAATGATATAATTTTTCAAACATTTTCCTTCGAACGTAGTCGGATACTTTAATATATCCATATACCTTTGAATAGAGCGGAATAGCTGCAATACATACTTATGAGGAAAAACATGCAACAACCAATCTAGCCTCAGTGAACAAATCGTTGGGCAAGGACATATCAGTCTCTACAAATAATCATATAATAATCATTTTCAAATAATTTTGAATAAGAACATGGAGGGAGGGACGAATCTATTTTTCCTTTGATTTCTTTTCACTAGTATTATTGAGATACTTTTTTCAATTTCTGTGAAATGTTTTAAAGTAATTCTCAAAATTAGGACATAAAATGCAACAGATTTGAAATTTTTGTGAAATATAAAATTGAAACAATATGATTTTAATGTCAAGAATTATTTTTGACTCATTAAACTGTAATTTCGAAACAACATCTTCATTATTTTTCAATAAGTTTAACAAAATTTGAGTAAGAAAATAAATTGTTCTGTAAGATAAAGTCTTCATTTTTATATAAGAATAGATTTTTCTCGAATTTTATTTTTGTCCCTAATTGTATTGATACTTCAATCATGCATTACAATTACCATTGAAAGACGATCATTTGATATTTGTGGTAAGTTTGAATATTTATTTTAACTATTTAACTTATTTGTTTTCATTAAAGGAAAGAAATATCTTTAAACAAAATTGTGGATTATTTTTTATAACGTATAAGAAACGAAAGGAAAAGCAACACAAACATGAAAACATTTTTCCTTGTTATAGCTTTGGAAGTCTGACCAGGATTTCAATTTTTCAATATTTTTTTCCACGATAAAACAGATTCACAAAATATAAAAAAATGGAGGTTTGGACAGGATTTCAATTACTTAACATCTTTTTCCACGATAAAATAGATTCGCAAAGTATATCCTTCTCAACCATATTTTATCCTTGACCTTTGAAAAGGAAACAGTCAGATTGCATTGTCCACTAAATCATTTAAAAGTTTCACGAAAACATCGTAAAAGCTTTGGGAGGTTTTAAGCAAAACAGAATGGCTATTGGTTTAACTATTCAAAATAAAATGAAGGAAGACAAAGATAATTGTGGAGGTCTATCGATTTTATTTATTTGAAAAAAATATCATCCTAGCAACGTCAGATTGCAAATCGTTTTTTGTAATTCTCATTTTATTCTATCGAGAGTTAATTAATACTAGATACTGTTGGCGATAAACTTGTTCGTTTAGATTATGGACTTTTTAGGCTGTTAATATGGAATGTATTTTAAATAAAAACCCATTGTTATTTGATATGGTTGAAAAACATGGTTTCAATCGAATTAGATTATTACAAATTAATAATTGTATGCACCTGTACATATAACAAGGAATGAGTGAAATGTAAAATTTTGGGTAAAATCCTATTTTAGCCCACCTCTGGCGACTTTTTCAAAATCTCGCCAAATTGAAAGTATTTGAAGTATTCTCTTCAGATGTTGTCAGGGTTGCCATTTTGAAATCATTATCGCTGATTATTTGGCAAGATTTTGAAAAAGTCGCCAAAGGTGGGCTAAAATAAGATCGACCCAAATTTTGTAACCATTATAAGAACTGGTAACACTTATCCGTTAGTTGGGAGCAAATCTCATAAATGTGAACCAAATGCGAGTCAATTCGCCAAGCGAAGAGAATGACAAAGCAGACGGAATTTCAGCGGAATTCAACATAATTTGGCGATTTCTTGCAGCAGCCGTCAAACGGCTTCCAAAAAAAAAAAAAAAATCCGTTAAAAATATACAATACAAAGCTGTTTTAGAATTCATGTTCGTTTTTCCACTTCTTTTCCTCTGTCTCAAATTTAAATGTCTTTCTAGGTCAGCAGGCATACGATCATTTCGCCGCTCCGGAGATTCATTCTGTCTCTGCAATTTAGATGCAGTGCGATTTAAAGAACGACGGTTATTTCTCTCATCAAAAGACTCTCCTTCCCTAAGTGTGGACATTATTTCTCTGATATTAGCTAACCAAACGTTTTTTTCTCATTCGTTTTCCTTATCACACAACAAACGAAGATTTTCGGCATTTAATATCTTAGGATTTCCTTCTTTAGTGCATAATATGATTTGAATCGTTTTTGAATCTTGAATCTTGACTGTAAATATTTTGGAATATGGAGCGACAAAGGCCATAATCCCCTGGTTGCCACAAAGCAGCGATTAAAAGTTCTCCAAATTAACATTCCTGTATTCCGAAATGCACAGAGGAAGCACCACCTGCTGGAGTGAAAAAAAGGATGCCCGCGCACACACACAGAGAGTCCGTTTTTGCAACTTAAGAAATATCAAAGTACTTGAGAGATTGCAGAAAGATGAGCAGATGTTTTTTGTTGGCGAAAACATGGGATAAGAGAACATCGTAGTAAATATCAGGATCGTCTATTTGTAGCTTGTTCCATAACACCGTTCTGTACGTTGAATATTTTTGACATTTGAGAAGGATATGAGAAATATCGTTTATCTCTCCACATTTGCTGCACAAAGGGTTATCTGTAAGATTGTATTTATGAAGAAGTCCTGGAGTGATGATGGTTTTGCTGATTATACGGGCAATGATTTTATCTTGTATTCTGTTCTCTGTCCATTTTGAGATGAATATAATGTCGGGAAATTCACCCAATAATGGTTGATATTTACTTTTTTGGTAGTTTTCGTATGCGCTTTGTCTAGAGATTTTTTTCATTGTAGAAAAAAAATATCTTCAGGAGAAATCCATTCTAGAAATGGTGTAGATGCCGAGACCTTCCTCGTCAGATAATCAGCCTCTGCGTTAAAGGAAATTCCGGAATGTCCAGGAACCCACAAAAGAACTATTTCTTGGTTTAGTTTTTTCCTGATATAAATTTTTGAGGCGAGTCTTTGGATGACCTTAGGAGAGTGAAAAGTGACATTTTTAAGTGCTAACAGAACTGAATAGCTATCCGAAATAATAAGATAGTGCTTTTCTGGGATTGAAAGATCGTCCACCGCTTGGCAGATTGCCAAGGCTTCGGCAGTGAATACTGAATTTAATGTATGAATTCTGTAAAGAAATTTTTGAATGCTAGAAACACCTGCAATTGAGGTGGAATTTTCAGATTTCGAGCCATCTGTAGCTATAATAAAATGATTTTTAAAGTGATTCTGTAAACACTCATTGAAAGCTGCAGTAATAATCGGGATTGGTAAATCTTTGTTCTGGAACCTGAATTCATTAAAAAAATATTGCATAAATTTGGGTTATGATGGAGTGGCGTAGTAATTATATGACCCGGTACGCAATCAAGTTGTTGGAAAGTGTTATTAATGGTTTCTTTATCTTTGTCGCTCAAAAAACGATCCATCTCATTGTGATTATCAACCAAAGGTGAAAAGGACTGGTTGGACATTTGTTTTATAAAAAATTGTATTGCTAGACGTTTGATCTTGTCTGAAAGTATTTCTTGGCCAGCTAATTTTAATAACATGATGTTGGGGGTCCAAATTTGTACTCCGAGAGCTACTCTGAGTGCCATTGTTTGTATAGTATTACAAGATTTGAGTTGTGTTTCGGAAAATTTATTAATTATGGGACAACTATACAAGAATATGCCAAGTATAATGTTGTTAGCAATTGTAATTAGGTGTTTCGTTCTTGCACCGTTTCTTTTGGAACCTAGTATTTTGAGACTGAAAATTTCTTTAAGAGCCTTGGTTCTTAAATTTTGTAATATTCTGTTATTTTGTTTAATTCTTGAAAACTGGATTCCTAAATATTTAATCGTTTCACTCCATGTTAGGGGAATTTGAATCGTTTTTTTTTTTAAAATCAGACATAAACAAAAGAAATGTATTGCATACGTGCATCTTGCGGATTGCACATGCTCAGTTTGCACATGGATAGTTAAAATCGCAATTATAATACTACTTTTTTTTATTTTGATATGATTTTAGAGTACTGAAACCGTTTCCTATAAATGTTCTACAAAATGGTATAAATATTGCCAATATCCGTTGATTATTTCTCGAGTTTTTTGGATTCCAACATACAGACGCCTTTCAGAGACTTCATTTTATACCATGTATGGATGCTATTTTATATTCGTTAAAGTTAGAAAATTTTATTTCAAATAAGATTTCCTTCATATTTCTTTTTTATAACATATTTTATATCGTATATTTGAAAATTATTTTTCCTTCCTATTATTGAAACTATATTTTTCCAGAAGAAAGTAAAATATCCACTTGTGTTACTTCAAAGTTTCATAGCTGGAAGGGAGACGGAAATTTCCTACGAATGGCCTCAGTTTTCATAAAATGTCTTTTCAGTTGAGAAAGACATCGTTAAGTACTGCTTTTCAACTTGGAAAAGTATCTTTTATCGCACTATTTCACTTCAAAATTTTATGTCTAGAAAATAACAACTGCGCTGTGAATTCGTTATTTGAATTCTGAAGAGTCCAATCTTTCTTATTGAAGAGTTCTTCGTTATTCCAGAATCTTTTTGTATATTCAGACGATTATTTATATTTTGTACTTCTAAAAACAGTCTAAGGAGAATTTATTTTACATTATATAAATTTTCTTAAACATTTTTTTTTTCTTTTGAAAATATTTTTCAACAGAATGGAAGAAAATTCCAACATAATACTTATTTAACTATAACGTTTAATTTAATGAAAATATTTTACGCATATATGGTTACTTCAAGGTTTTTATAACTTCTTTTTTTTGTATAATCTTTGAAAAACAGATTTATGGAGAGGTTATTTTTGAAATTTCAAGATTTTGTGCCATATATCATTTGCTTCTGCTTTGTTTAGTAAAAACTGACTGTATAAAAAGAATGCCAACGAAATGTAAATAGTCAGTGATAATAATTCTCCCTTTAAGAATATCCCTTTTAACTCTTTATATACTGACGGTAATTAAAAGTACCCTTTAAATCTAGCTTATATCTTTACTATATGACTATTTTTACTGATTGTATTCTAAAAAGTACGGTAATGTAACCGAAATAACATAAAGTAATATAAGCTAAAAGCAGGAATTAAAAATATTTAATTAATAATTAAATTAAGTAAGATATTTTTGTTAATAACATTTTTTTCTTGGATTCCCTGGTATTATTCTGCAACGGAAACTAAACTACAGGTGCAAAAATGAAGTTGAAAAATTGATGACAACATAGTTCGGTAAATAAAGAATTAATTTTTAAATAAAGTCTTTCTCAAAGCTTTAATCTTTAGAATTCTCTGTTTATTTCGTATATATTAAAAACGGCAATTTAAAAGCAGTTGTGACATTCATGATAAGTTCCAAGGTTTAAAATTATTTTACTCTTATAAGCCTACAAAAGATATCCTTCTATTAAGCTCATATGCCTTACTTAAATATAGGCCTAATAATTTTGACATTTTGATTCATTGACAAGAAATGAAGACTCATCCATTAAGGGAAAAAGATAGCAAATAAAAAACATGCCGAGACAAGATGAATTAAGATTGAAATACCAAATAAAAGGAAGAAAAAAACGTTCAAAAGAAGGAGACTTAAGCTGAAAATAGCAAATCTTATAAGCCTATAAATGTTATGCTTCTATTAAGCTCATATGCCTTACTTAAATATAGGCTTAATAGTTATGGCATTTTGATTCATTTACAAGAAATTAAGACTCATCCGTTATGGAAAAGAGTTAGTAAATAAAAAAACGTGTCAAGACAAGGTGAATTAAGATTGAAATACCAAATAATAGGAAGAAAAAAAATTCAAAAGAATGATACTTGAGCTGAAAATAGCAAATTAAAAAATTTAAAAGTATGAGATGATTGAAGCTCAAAATAGGATATATATCTAATATAATATTTAAATACATATTGAACTTATTTAGCTATATCGTAAACTAAAAAGATTTATAATATTTCTTTTGGAAATATCCTTAATTTTGCTCTAAAAGTTAGAATTTTAAAAAACTTAGCATCAAAGTTCAAATAAAAAACTAATCAAACATATCTATTAAGAAATTATCAAAATAAAAAAAAATTAATACAAAGATACTAAATTTAATTTCACCGAATATCTAAAAATGAAAACACATTTTCGAATATATTTTTATTAAGTTATAAACGCCTTTTTTACAGCACTATTTATCGAAAAAAGAATGTGAAATAAAGCAATTTCTAAGAAAAATCATTCGTTGAATTTAACGCTGCGGAAAAAAAAATATATTACCCTTTTAAAGGTTTAGTACTCTCTAAATTTGAAAGTCAAAAACCCTTGAACTTCCTTTTATGCTAATTTTTGACTCTCTTTTATCGTTTTGCTTTCTTTTCTAAAGAATATTTTATTAGATAATGTCTGATGTAGTGAAATTTAAATTGGCTCTTTGTCCATTCCCATGTAAGAGAGAATGCAGATCCACTTATTTCAGACAAAATTTATAGATGTTAATACAATGTTGAAAAAATAGAAAGCATATGAATATTATATTTTTATATTCTTTTAAAATTTTTCAAATTTTAGATTTTGCAGCGCAACTTTTATTTAAAAAATAAAGTGTCAATACAAATACTTTAGTCACTTTTTTTGTTTCTTTAATTCTAGCTATTGTAGAATAAAATAGTAGTATTAAATGATATAATTAGGAATATAATAAATGATATTATAGTATTAAATAATTAATATTGCAGAATAAAATATTAGTATTTTAAAGAAATAAATGATACTTTTCCGTTATACGGATGCAATGAAAAATTGCCAAATAATCGCTAATAGGGAAAAGTGAAAAATTGCCATAAATGCCAAATTTAATGTTTGAATTCATTAAATTCACATTATTCACTTGGCGAATTTGTTCGCGGATTGTTCACATTGGCGACATTTGCTTTGCCATTTGCTTCACTTGGCGACATCTTGGAAAAGTTCCAAATAAATATATGACCTATTAAAAGTAAAGATAGCTTAAATAAAAAATAAGCAAATATATTATAGTCAGAAAGAAAAATTTAGAAATAATGATATACCTTAACAAAACATTGCATATTTTCAAAAATACTCATTCATATTTATTCCCATCTTTTGCTTAAAATTAATATTAATAAATCAAATAAAACGAATTAAACTGTCAATTACTACAAGGTATTTTCCTCTTCAATTTTATTAATTGAAAGAAAAATGGAACACGACATTCGTAGTGAATCATAGATAAAGAATGAGAAGTTACTTAGAATCTAAATTAGTCGAATGAATTCAAATCAAATCGTAAATAACGAAAATACAGAGAGGACGAAGGAATGCCATGTGACATAATTATAATTACATGAATTAAGAAATGCTACATTAAATACAAACAAACCTGGTTAAACTACACTGAAGTGACAAAAGTCATGGGATGACTATTAATATCGTGTCGGTCCTCCTTTTGCCCGGCGAAATGCAACAACTCGTCGTGTCATGGAGTCCACAAGTCGTTGGAAGTCCTCTTCAGGAATATTGAGCCATGCTGTCTGTATAGACGTCCATAATTGTGAAAGTGTGGATGGTGTAGGAGTTTGGGCACGAACGGACCTTTCGATGATGTCCCATAAATGCTCGATGGGACTCATATCGGGCGATCTAGGTGGCCAGATCATGCGATGGAATTGTCCGGAATGTTCTTCAAACCAATCGCGAACAGTTCTGGCCCGGTGACATGGTGCATTGTCATCCATAAAAATCCCATCGTTGTGTGGGTCCGTGAAGTCCATGAATGGCTGCAAATGATCTGCAAGCAGCTGAACATAACCATTTCCGGTCGATGATCGGTTCAGTTGCACCAGAGGACCGAGTCCATGCCATGTAAAAACAGCCCACACCATTATGCAGCCACAACCAGATTGAACAGTGCCTTGCTGACAGTTTGGGTCCATGGCTTCGTGGGGTCTGCGCCACACTCGAACTCTACCATCAGCTCGTAACAACTGAAATCGTGACTCATCTGACCACGCCACGGTTTTCCACTGGTCTAGAGACCAGTCGATATGCTCACGAGCCCAGGAGAGTCGCTGGAGGCGATGTCGTGCTGTCAGTAAAGGCACTCGAGTCTGTCTTCTGCTGTCATAGCCCAAGGAAGACAAATTTAGCCGCACAGTCCTATCGGACACGTCCCTCGTACGTCCCACATTGATTCCTGCAGTTATTTGATGAAGTGTTGCTTGTCTATTAACATTGACCATTCTACACAGACGACGGCGGTCGTTAAGTGCAGGTGGTCGCCCACTGCGCTGTCCATGATGGGATGTGATGCTTGAAATTTCATACTCTCGGCACACTCTTGATACTGTGGATCTCGGAATGTTGAATTCACTAACGATATCCGCAATGGAATGACCCATGCGTCTAGCTCCAACTAACATTCCACGTTCAAAGTCTGTTAGTTCTCATCGTGCCACCATAAATCACGAAAAACCTGTTCACATGAATAACTTGAACACAAATGAAAGCTCTGGAAAACGAACTGCGCATTTATACTTTTTCGCTGCAATACTACTGCCATCTGTATATTTGTATATTGCTATCAAAGACTTTTGTCACTTCAGTGTATAATCCAATGTTAAAATGAAACAAACTATAATTGAAGAAGGAACTGAAACACTGTGAATTTATCATTCTTGAATTAATACAACAGTTTGTAAATACTGGCCAGTTTTAGCGAAGGATTAATAGCTTTATTCGTAAATTATAAGTTTAAAGTAAACGTGAGACACAATTTTTCAAATATCTATATCCATCTATCTAGTAATCAAAATTATAACGATTATGAAATAAAAACTTATTTCTGGAAATATCTAACATTAAAGTTATTTCAGAAACGAAACTAGTAATTATTTCGGAATCAATTTTATAAAAGTAACCAAAAACATAAGCATTATGAAATTAAAACCCATTTCTGAAGCAACCGAAATTAAAATGATTCCGAAAACGAAATTGAATTAAATCGGAGTCCAAACTCAAAATATTTCGAAGCAAATTAAAAACTGAAAAAAAGCATCATTGCATTTAGTGACAGTAAATGCAGTTATTACTAAAACACAGATTTATCCAGTCAAATTAGAAAAAAAATGCTAGAGTAAGCGGAAAATAATAGAATCAAAAATTAAATGTAATGAAATGAATAAAAATGAAAAAAAAATCTATTTATCTATTCATCTCTCCTTTTCTTTATCTATATTTATATCTATATATATTATCCATTTATATTTATGTATATATATATTATCTATCTACATTTATATCTATATCTATATATTATATCTATCTATATATATATACGCACACACACATATATACAATGATTAATGAAATCGTCTGTAATTTAAAAGAATTTAATATAATTATCAGAGAAATCGAATATATGCCCACTCAATAATTATTGGATCACGTTTTCCCGTGTTATTTCATCTGTAAAACAACGGAACGAACAATTCAAATGTGCCGACAAAACGATGAATTAACATTTCGAGCACTCAGCCCGCAATGGCATTGTAGAGATCACGGAATCTCTTCAAACCAGATCCCTCCCGCATAACTCTTAACCTTTATGGGAGTGCCATGTGCACCTTCCCCGAACTCCCTTTCTAGTCGGCATTCGCCATCCATCCCCAGTGTGTCCTTGACCCCTTTTTCCCCGTCCTCCTTACACGTAGTCCATCTTTCCCTTCCCCTGAGTCGGTGGAAATGCACGTAAGGAAGTTAGAGGGCAGGCATTCATTATTCGCAAATGCGGAACAATGTTTATTTCACCGAGTTTAATGAATCCGCGTTCTGTGAGAGGATGGCTTGAAAGGAAATGTAAATGAAACCTGTTTCAAGGTGGGAATGGTCGGAATCTTATTTTGGAATCGTTTAATTGTTAGGGTTAAGAGACAGATGGTAGAAATAAATGGTGAGATTTTATGAAAGGTAGAATGTAGAAGATTCAGCGGATATGAAATCTTTTGGAAAACTAAATAGCATCTATGAATAATTCTCACTTTAATAATACTGACTTTTAAACTTTTTATCACCTTTAATGTGGTCGCTACTATTGCCAAATACCACATAGTCACTGAGGAGTTACAGCATTTTGAGGTTTTTCAGTGTATAAACTATTGATTTTTTGATTTTTTTTCAGTATAAACAAATTCTTTCGCAATGTTGACAAAACTCCTTTTAGAATTCTGAATATTTAGCGAAACTGTTGGAAAGTGAGAAATATATACATTTAAAAAAATATTAGTATAATGGATTGTTAGAGTGTATTTGTTAACCCTTAATAACCTAGAGTTTCAATTTTGATACCAATCTTTTAAACCGAATGTTCACATTACTATTAGTTTTTTTATAGGTTGGTTGTATGTATTTTACTGTTGTATAATATTCTTTCCAACGAAATTTTTAAAAAAAATCAAATGTCATTATTGTTTTATTTTATCTATGACATATTACTCGCGCGGCAAAGTATTTAAAATATTTATGGATTCTAGAAATAAGTGTAAATTTAATAATTGTAGGAACTTACCTCCTGGTTCTGTAAAAAGTGTAAAGTGTCGTTATGCGATAATAAAAACAATCAATGTTTCGTATTATTTCATGCATAGGTATATCTGATTTCTTTATGGAGTTAATGCCTGAAGTATCAAAATTGATACCTGTTTTTTTTTTCTAAATAAATATGTAAAATAAATATTGTGAATTTTTTAGCTATTTTTCCCTTTATCTAGACCCTTAAGCAAACACAGTAATATTAAAAATAAATCACATTCGTAAATCAGGCTACTAAGGGTTAAATTCTAATTGTATTTATTTTACAATTGCAAATAACACTGATTGATTCGGCTATAAAAGCGTTGCAATGAAGTGCATTCTTTCTGTACCAAGAACTAATGAATTGGAGAGGTCTCCCAAAACAATCTAGCATTCTCTTTAAAAATCTTTTCATGCCAGAGAACGCCTTAGATGTCATTGGATCGGAACATTAATTTTTAGTTAAATAGTTTTTATGTTAACTTAAACAACTATTTAACTAAACTGTTATGATTACTTACTATGATGATTACTGTTATTGTTATGCCACTTTAAATAATGTTAACTTTTAATTAATAGTTACGCAGCATTAAGTTTTGACATAAATTCAGCATTTTTACTGAATATATCTTGCCATGCTTGTGAGTATTTTGGCCTTTAATTCCTGGTATTACTTTAATAGTATGAAAACAACGAATTTGTGCTTTAAACGTGTTTTTACTAATTGATTGAAGTAATGATTTGACACAAAGTCGTATTTGTACTCACAAAAATCCCAAACCAGATTCGATGCATTTAAGTCATTGCGTTTTCCGAATTAACGCCTTTACATACTTCTGAAAGTACAGACTGATAGACAATACACCCGTTGTTTGATTCGGTTCAATGTCTGAAAGGTCTCTACTCTGTAGATATTAAATCCAGGTACGGAATTATATCTGTGCAGTTCTCTTCGTTTTTAAGTTATCGTGTAACTTTTATTCTAACAATCCGATAGACGTTCTTTGGAACAAATGCTGCTTAAAATTTGATAGAAATCCGCAAATTTATTTGTAAAAGCCGTATACGAAATATCAAACTGAAAGCGTTTTTGAGTTATCTTTGTCACAAACAGACAGGCATTTTTCCAACATGTGTTTTTCAAAGTTAGGGTGGTCTCAAACGAAGAGCTTCCTCAGAATCTCGAGTTCGGATACTTTGATGATTACAGTACTTTATCTAAACTTTGAATATGAGAATGTAAAATGGAATGCAATAAAATCTATAAAGATAAACAAAAATGAAAAAAAGTGACTGAAATGAATTTATTCCTTTTTAAACTCCAGCCGTTTTTTACAGCTAGCTTATACCTAAAATACTGAATGTGTTTCATTTTTTGTGTGTTATTTGAAGTTCATGTTTTTTTAAACACATGCTTTTAGCATCAAACGATGAAAGAAAATAAAACTGCATTATTTAAATATATTTACATTGATTTTTTTCTGACTTGCAAGCAAGTGGTGTTATGTAAAAACTTTTTTGTTTTGTTTTTGTGTGGTTTATTGGCGAAAAGCTTTGTAGTGACTTGATCTTGAACATTTAAGTAAGAGAAATTAATTTCAGACAAATATTTTACACACACGCACACACACACACACACACACACACACACACACACACACACACACACACACACACACACACACACACACACACACAAATAATTCTGCATCGATTCGGATAATTAGCACAATAGGACACTCACGCAAGTGTTAATCAGCACGGCTATCATGGTGCATTGCCAGATGCCGCAGGCTGAAATCCAACCCATCTCCAAACAAGACCGGCTTTTTATCTCGGTCCAAACTCCGCCTCCCTAATTTCCATTCGCCCACGTCAGTTAACTTTCCATAGACCAATCTCTCGGGCAAAATTTTACTCATTTGTGGCACCAATCTTTCATGATGCGGGACTGGCCAATGACGACCAATGAAGCTTCCTAACAATTGACCTCTCCGAAACACGTGTCAGTGATATTCCTGATATTCCTTCACAATGGGACCACCCGGCATCCAGCTATTGGACACTCATTTCCTTTGAATTTGCTATAGTTTTCTTCCCTGAAATGAGCTCCACGTGTGGTCTAATGATCAGATTTAAACCAGTCGGTGATAAGGAGATTCCTCATCTCGAAATCTAATGGCTTTTAACAATGGTGGGAGTTAACAGATAGTGGACAGTGGTCTGGTAATGCCGCTTATCGTGAATGGGAAATGGGAACGTTACACCGTATTTGACCATGCTGTACCAATAGTGTGATGCATTAGACTGAGATTTTAATCGAGAAATAATCTTCTTAGAATTCAGATAAAAGAGTTAGAGAAATTGTATCCTTTCTTACCTAACTCTTCTGAAATTTAATCTGCGCAATTTTGAGACTCGTGGAATGTCATTCTGCCATGGAAATATCTGCAAGTCGAATTTACCAACAATTTTAATTGAAGTCAATTAATATAATCGCATCTTTTTAAGTTGTAGTAAATTGTGACGAATAATCCTTTTCTGAAGAAATCCCAGAAATTTCAATTAATGTTTGTTGTATAGTAAATACATAATAGCTTTCAACTTCAGTTTAAAACAACCCTTTTGAATAACCTGTGATTGATTGCAAAATGACTTTCAGGAATGAACTCAAAATTTTAATTCAACCCAGGGATGTTTAAATCCAAAGTCATTTATGTAATGGGAATATGCCCATTAAATTTGAAGAAAATGAAATACCATTTAATTTTCTTGTCACATATTTGAAAGTTCGAAGCTGTATTAAAATGGTATGACTACAATTTTAAATTATTGGCACTTTCAAAGTCATGAAGTAACTAAAATATTTCAATTATAAAATTTAGTGTTTCTTGAAATGAAACACTATATTCTCATTTTTGATATCAGAATATTCATTTTAAAACCTTAAAATATTCCTTTTTGAAGAAGGAAAAAGTAAACTAGAATGGAAATGCATTATTCATTTTCAATTTGAGCACTTAGTATTCATTTTGTAAATGAAACACTTCATTACATTGAAACACTAAAGTTTTTACATTGAAATGAAAAATCACATCAAACTATAAATGAGAAATCTTTCTCTGACTTTTCTCGCCACATGTCAATCCCTACTCAATTATACTATGACATGTCCCATAGCAATGAGAAAAATAAAAATCGGACACGCCTCTTGCCCCCAGAGAGCTTCTAATTTGGCCATCGCAACGCAGACGATTCATCTGAATTCAATCCATTCCAGAAAAATGTCACGTGTGCCACTAATAATGAGCAAGAATAAATCTCCATTCCATATGTTAATGGAACCGATGTGCCACCCATGTTAACGAAGCGGCACAATCCCACGGGTTTTAGAGGGTGAAATGTCTTTGACGATGTATTTATTAAACCTTTTGGATTGATTTCTCAACCAAGGTGGTCGACAAGATAATAAATGTAAGTTCGTAGCCAAATAAAATTGGATTGTTAATTCGAAACGATAAATTACGGCTTTATTATAATGAGGTGGTTATTCAACATATGGATGATGTTTGAACAAGCAAAATGATGAATGGTCCCTTGAACAAAGACCGTTTCCATTGATGTGTTCTGCTTAATATAAAGCAATATTGCTTGAAGGAATTGGGTTCTACAGTTTGAGTTATTGTTGCTTATGATTGATGAGAAGTTTTAGATGACTATTGGCAAAATATAACTGCATTTTATAATAAATGTATGCTATTATATTTCTGAATAAACAAACACCTTTTTAAATAACAAACATACTAACATTATTTTTACTTCAAAAACATCGAAACCTCAATAATGATTCAGGCATTTCATTATGTCTATAAATTGCCTGAAATTTTTTATTGCAAGGACTATGCAATGTATCTTATAGCTTTAAATGAGCAATTCTGGTATATAAATAAGCTTGTCTTAAACAGTTCTAACGATTTAGATCAAATTTTATACTTAGATACAATTTGCCCTTTTAAGTTTATCTATGTAGGTATTTTTCCTCAAAATGTTTATAACCAATCTTTAGAATAAGTATATTCTACACTCGATTCCAAGTGTGAAGTATAGTGTTCAGAACAACAGAAATGACGTGTGCTGCGAGTCCTTGGTTCAAGTCACACTTTCTGCTTTATTTCTATGTTTTTATATTAAATATTTTTAATTACACTCGCTTTGAAATGTGCCGTATAGTGATTAGAACAACAAGAGTGACGTGTGCTGCGAGTCCTTGGTTCACTTTCTGCTTTATTTCTAATGTGTTTATATTAAATATTTTTGATTTTTAAGTTTATTGATATGTCTTTCCTGAATAAATGAGATTTTACGCACACATACACACGCACACAAACATTTCTTATAACTAACAATTAAAACCTTTTTTTCCACTCACATGCTAAAAATTTCTTATAGCACTATCTCAGATCCGATTTCACATTAGTAAAATCGAGTGTAGGCTCAAAAATATAAGTAATGGCAGACAAACTGTAAAAAGAATACTGTATTACAACATAATGTTTCGAATAACTTGTTTAAACTAAGTACATCGTGATTTGTTATTTATTTAAATGCAAGTTTATATGCAGGTAAAATTTTAAAATATCCATATGTAAGGAGTATGTGATTTGTATCTAAATATTTTCTGCAAAAACGCTCGAGTTTACAAAAAACTAAACAGCCGAACTTCTTCAATCTTCCAGAAGTTAAATTATAATTACTTTTATTCCATAAATAAGAAACAGTAAATTCTGACTATAGTCGACACGATTCATCCATTATTTTGAATTACTCTATTGGAAAATATTCAAAGAAGGTTCGGGAAATTTAAATTTTGTTCGATTCTTTTATTTCTGTCATAGAAAATGTTTATTTCTATAGGTATAGTCATTTTTTTCATCACGAACTTTCCTTTTAAAGCAATAAAAAGTCAACTGCCAGCGTTCTGCTATTGGAATAGCCATGCTGTCTGTATAGACGTCCATAATTGTGAAAGTGTGGATGGTGCAGGAGTTTGGGCACGAACGGACTTTTCGATGATGTCCCATAAATGCTCGATGGGATTCATATCGGGCGATCTAGGTGGCCAGATCATGCGCTGGAATTGTCCGGAATATTCTTCAAACCAATCGCGAACAGTTCTGGCCCGGTGACATGGCGCATTGACATCCATAAAAATCCCATCCTTGTGTGGGTACGTGAAGTCCATGAATGGCTGTAAGTGATCTGCAAGCAGCTGAACATAACCATTTCCAGTCAATAATCGGTTCAGTTGCACCAGAGGACCGAGTCCATGCCATGTAAAAACAGCCCACACCATTATGCAGTCACCACCAGCTTGAGCAGTGCCTTGCTGACAGTTTGGGTCCATGGCTTCGTGGGGTCTGCGCCACACTCGAACTCTACCATCAGCTCGTAACAACTAAAATCGTGACTCATCTGATCACGCCACGGTTTTCCACTGGTCTAGGGACCAGTCGATATGCTCACGAGTCCAGGAGAGTCGCTGCAGGCGATGTCGTGCTGTCAGTAAAGGCACTCGAGTCGGTCTTCTGCTGTCGTAGCCCAAGGAAGACAAAATTCGCCGCACAGTCCTATCGGACACGTCCTTCGTTCGTCCCACATTGATTCCTGCAGTTATTTGACGAAGTGTGTTGTGTCTATTAACATTGACCATTCTACACAGACGTCGGCGGTCTCGGTCGTTAAGTGCAGGTGGTCGCCCACTGCGCTGTCCATGATGGGATGTGATGCCTGAAATTTCATACTCTCGGCACACTCTTGATACTGTAGATCTCGGAATGTTGAATTCACTAACGATATCCGCAATGTACTGACCCATGCGTCTAGCTCCAACTAGCATTCCACGTTCAAAGTCTGTTAATTCTCGTCGTGCCGCCATAAATCACGAAAAACCTGTTCACATGAATAACTTGAACACAAATGAAATACCCTGTGTTCTATCTGTTAGGTGTGTGAAAGAGCCCCTTGTAAAAAAGGCTTGTGCAAGCGAGTGTGTGTCATTTTCATATGAGCTAGAAGTCAGACTTCTGCCCTTGGATAGGCCACGGTGGCCTGGTGGTGACGTCTCGGCTCCGGAACTGGATGGTTGCAGGTTCGAGATTCGATTCCACCGAAGAATCAGCATATAAGGGGTCTCTTGCAAGGTTAAGTCTATCAGGACAAACGGCCTCTCGCTGGTTTGTAGGAATGTAGGTAGTTTGTAGGTAGTTTTAGTAGAATATTTGTAGGGAATGCCAGCTCCGATGTCTCCCTCGTTATCTGATCTTGGTTCAAAATAGCGAGGTCCGTCCAAAAATAGCCCTAGTGTTTCTTCAAAACGGGACGTTAATATAGCTAAACTATGCCCTCGGATGCTCAGTGGTTTTTATCCTCAGAAGCTACAGCACTCCTCTTTCCTTGTAGGGCGGACATGACATGAGCATCAGCGTCCTATAATTATAAATGTTACATTCAGCCCTTCATTCAATCGTAATGCATCATTTCACGGTTCCCCAGGATTCATAAAATTCATAGTTGGCTATTCCCTTCATTTTATGCACCGTTAGGTAGACCAAAGAATACTAGGCTTAAAATCTTTCTAATTTTGTAGAAAAAGGCTACCGATTGGCGAGCCATATATTATGTATAAATTCGTATTATAATAAAATCGTTATTGATTTAATTATAATGAAGCAATCCTGGAAATGACATGATAAAACTCTATTGTACATTTAATAAATTTCTCTGCTCCTTTCTATTATGATGATACATTCCAGTGTTTCTGGTACTGAACTATTAATTAAGAATGATAAATGAGGGCTTAATGAAGTAAGATTGTGCTATTATGTGCGGAAACAGAAGATGATGATGAATGGAGCTTTGACGACGATTTTTTTCTGTGGTTCCACTGTGTTTTAATCAATTGGAAGCTAGAATCGTAATATTCGATTGAGGTTGATTGTAATTAGCTTGACTTGAAAATTATTTTGAAATAAAAGCAAGCTATCATATAATTGTTTACGTGGCTTAAAAGATGTTGACTGATTAGCAAAGCTGTCAACATGGGATTTAATTGTTATAAACAATATGTAAATCAAAAGCATTATTATTATTATTATTGGGACATAAAAAAGATATTAAGGTTCATTAATTCTTAAGTATTTATTTTGAAGCAATCATATTTTCTTTGAAAATCGTCGCTTGCTGAGGCTATAGCTTGTTAATGTCAGTTATATATGGGCAAATATTTTTACTTAGTTAAAATTGTCTTTTATTTAGTTCCTCAGATGAACGCCATATTATTCAGAGGATTACTGCATCTAGCACATTTAGATCAAGAAAAGTTTATTTTTTAATATTTTGGTATAGATATAAAATTGGTATTCTCGCCTCATGTCTTGATCTCATCATTGTGAATTTAGAATGTGCCTTATTTTATTACAAGCATTGCTTATTATGCTGATCACGTTCCACTAAAAAGACATGCAATTCATGATCATGTTTATATTTTCTTAAAATATCAGTATTCTCTCTAGATTTAAGACATGCGATAAATGCACAAAGACTACAGATTGTGAAATTACTGTAATTGCGAAATTGTTCATTCTTAAAAATATTGGATAAAAATTTTGTGTTTTGAGGATTGTAATTCTAAAAAAATTGAGGCAAGAAAATTCTTTGAAAAACTTAAATGGGAATTTCTATACTTTTTGGGCTAGATGAGGGGTATAATTCTAATCTTGCCAGATGGCAACACTTTTCATAAGCTTAAAATCGGTAATTTTTTCCTTATACGGCTTTTTATCAGATAGATAACTGTAAAAGACAAGATAATACTGATGATTTAATTTTCTATTGCAAAATACAGAAGCAATTCAATCTTCGTTTCTGGTCATTTTAATTATTTGTACTCACCCTAAGTCTC
>JAPMOQ010067259.1:2301-20066 GCA_026543055.1 Argiope trifasciata | reverse complement strand
AATTGCAAGAAATAACAATAAAAATAAATTGCAATGTGTCCCATAACAGTGTTTTCAACGTACTCGGATACCTTAAAAATGTTTGAAGAATTTAAATGTCAATAATTTTAAATTAAGAACTATTTTTTCTATGATTCTATATTTCCTGTAGTTCTAAAGACAAAATGTCATACAATTATGTAACCTATTTTTAATTAAATGAAAAATGTTTTGAAAAGTATGTATTTATTGTAGGACAAATGCTTGGAATCTTGATATAGTTGTAGGAAAAAGTGTATTCCACGAAATCGTATTGAGCGATTATTGGAATTTGTCTAACTATTAGAGAGCAACCCTGGAAGTTTGTGTTACCACTGCATGTTTTGCTACTAAATGCTACAAAAATTACCTAGAGGTAAGTAAATATCTTTCCTAGATAATCTTGGTTTTTATATTTTTATTGCAGTTTGCATATAAGTCTTTGCATTCTGATCTTACCTCTGATTCATCATTCAAGGCGGTGCATCATTTTAACACTTTATTTGTCAATTTTTATTCAGCAAAAATACCTACAGAATGGCAAAAAGATGTAAATCAATTTGTCAAGTGAATTTAAATGAATAATAAAAAACCTTCTAATAGATGAATAATTTTGCATTGAAATACTTTTCCGATTGTAAAGCGTTGATCGAAAAGAGTGAAACTTTGAAATGCTATTTATGCAAAGGTGGGATTGGACAGTTCTTTTGTGCAGTTAACTTTATAGTCAGCAGTGTTTCATACATTTTTCATGAGGGTTCACTATTGTATTCTGGGATAAATAAAATGTACTTCCAAGATATCTTCAACTGCAGCAGTTTACATCAGATATCGCATTTAACTTTAAACAACATAAGCTAACTCAATTTGTAGTATAAGAGTTTTTTGCACTTTTTAAATTATTTTGTTCAGATAAGAAAATATAATATATTCTTTAAGGTACCCGAATTTGTTAAAAACACTGGTAATCGACCACATTGGCAAGTTTTTTTTATTGTAATTCAGATTTTCCTTTTTCCAAAATAGTAATTTTTCTAGGAAAAGGAAGACCTAACCTATTATCCAGGGCAATTTTTAACAAATTTCTTCAGCCGATTTTTTTTATTTCAATTTTCTGAAAACTTTGATTTTTATAAAATTCACCACCGTTAACATATCTCTAAAAGTAATAGGGGTATTCACATAAAAAGTTCAGAATGTGTTTTAAATAATGTGGAAATCGAAATAAACCAAATGCTTAGTTGTTGGTGTCATACGTTTTCATTTATAGGGGTTTTTTTCGAAAAAAGTAAGTTGCAAATTTATGGAAATGAATGCATATATATGTATATTTTAACTCATTACTTCTTTGCCTCTCAAAACATTTCTTAGATTTTTGTACATTTTCTTCCACATTATATTCTATAACTTGTGTAGTTTTTAATAATTTTAAAAAAATTAAATTTTTCATATTTTTTCTTTTGAACGTTGTCTAATACCTTAAGATATCAAAAATTTCTAACCAATCCCTCAACAATCTCCCAACTAACCAATCACCTCCCACACAACTCTTAACTTTTATAAAACTGCCGCCTACCCCTTCTTCGTATCTATCTATTCAAGAATCCATGTTCCACTTTTCTGCAGCTTTCCTCCTGGTAATTCATCTCTCTTTGTTCTAATGTGCTCAAAGAAGTTGGTGGAAATGAAACGCAACGAAATTTCTAGAAAAGCTAAGAATACTATGGCTTGAGACAAATGGAAATACATTTTATTTCCTTAATGCTAATGAGTTCCTCTTTATGAGACTGTTTAAATAATTCCGTAACTGTTTAAGCCCTAATGAACATACACTTATCGGATATCAGACTTCATTCTCTAATGGATAAATATATTCTTTGATCTAAGTTATGGTAGAAAGATCTAGTCTAAAATTTTAATCATGCAAAAGTTTGTTAAGAGGAAATGTAAATCAAACCACTATCAAGAGAAGAGAGGGCTCTATCTTGCTTGGAGATTGGGTTTTAATTTGAAAATGTTTGGTGCCTTGCGTGTCGTGGCAAAGGTAAGCCATATTATTGACCCACGCACGGAAAAATTACTGAATGACCGGACCGCCGCTATAACAGCACTGGCGAGAAATATGGTTGAGTTTTAAGGGCCATCACCGGCCACTGTATAATCCTCCCCTTAGGGAGTATGTTTTGTCATCGATGGGAGGAGTCAGATGCCCCACATTTTGAGTATCCACCAAGCTGGCAAGTTCCAACCACCATACCAGAAGCGTTTGATCCTCAAATACAAGATGCTAACCTCAGGGAGGCTAGTGGCAAAGGTAAATCATTTTTATGGATAAAACCATGCAAAAAAGCTTGCAGTATGAAAGGATAGGGTATAGGGAATCTGGTGTGTATAAAGGTTTTTGTAAAAGCAGGAAACGTTAACAATATAAAATGGATATTACTGATATTTAATGACCGTTATTTCTTTTATGTATCCGATGTAGCATCGTCAGATTCCTTTGAATGCATAAAAATTCTGAACTGTTAAATTTTACATTTCATAATAAAAATTCATTAAGTATCGAACATTCATTTTGTTATGACTAATGGCACTTTATAAGTCCGCTGACAGGTATTTGATAGCTATTTAAGTCGAATGAGCATCTCTTGTTTTTTACAGTTGAGCTATCTCGGATCAAATGTCTGATTTAGATACTCACACGTCATAACCCTTTTCACGGAGTGCACTTCATTCGTGTATTTCCTTCACTCATTCACAGGTCGTAATTTAGATCTGAATAAGAAAAAGATCACCTCTGATCCAGTATAACACCATTCGTCTCACCTCCAACTCAATTGATGAAAAATAATGTGGTGGTAAATTCATAAGACAGATAATCCAGGACACGAGTGTACACTTTTGTCTAGTGGTTATGTCATTAGGCTATGTACCCAATTTGAACATCAAAGAACGTGCACTGCATTCTGACTGTAATCTTTAACACTAGAGAATCCAGATCGGTATAGAGTTCTGCGGTCACTTTTGCTGCATTTATTGGCTTTCTGGACACAACATTCTTCCTTAATATCCGTCGGTCTCTTTCACTCAGCTTCTCTTTCTGCCCACTATTTTGTTTGTTTGTAGCTTGTATTGCCGCGCTGTGTGTATACTGTCATGACATTAGACACCCAAAAACATAAAAAACTTTAACGTTAAAAATCCCAACACAAACGTTAAACATCCTAACTTTCAGGCGTATCTCTAGAAACGCCTAAAAAATGGGATGTTTCAGTCATACTTGCCCTATTAGACGAGCTTCTATAATTTGGTGTCTTTAAAAATCAGAGAGGTTTTACATTTTTGAAAAAAAAACAAAACCAAGAGTTACAGAACTTCAATACAGCTAACAAATACTACCAGAATATATACATTGCTATTTGAAAAATGGTGACTATTATTATATTTTAATGCTTACGAATCACATTCAAAAAATGTCATTTTTTTGACAGTGTATCCATTACTTTGATAATCACCTGTGTGCCCCATAGTTGAAATTGGACTCTTTTTTTTTTATAAAACATTCTTAGGACCTCTCCAGCATTTTCGAAATGTGTTCTAATTTAATAATTATAATTAATGAGGTTTTATATAAGATAAAGTGATTTTCTGAAAGTTATTCCAAGCTTCATAAGTCATAATTTTTTTAATCTGAATTCGGTCCCTTTATGAAGAATATTTAGCATTCTTTTAGATAACAAGATATTTCCATAATTTTAAGATATGTTAAATTGTGTGAATATCTAACGAATTCTTTTCTTTAAAATTTTGAAAACTACCAACTAAGATTGGATTTGCAAATTTGAAAAAATTATTGATAGAATACTTATAGATGATGTGATTTATAGAGAGAATCAATATATAATTCGAGTAGCGTGAAGGCTTATCTATCTATCTAATACTATAATAGGAGGAATGGTTGCCAAGTCGAAAATCGCCCCAGAATTAATAAACTCCGGTAAACTTGGGGGTCTGGGGTTTTTGGCCACGAGGAATCGATTGGTGCCGGTTTTGAAGCGCTACAGTCGAGCAATTCGGAGTTACAGATAGGATATTTTCAAACTTTATTAGTTCGTCATAATGGCTACTTAAATTTTCAAGCGGTAACGTGCTGCCATCTATAGCCAATATGGCGAACTAATAAAGTTTTATGTTTATGCTGTTATAGGTTTATAATATGTTTCTTATGTATGTATATATGTTTGGTTTTTCTAAATAAATTTATCAAAAATATTGAACTTCAACACACTTCAATCTTTACCTTTACTTTACCTTTGTATAGAATAGTTCCCTTTCCAAACTCTAACTTTGTTTAGAATAGTTTACAATGGTGCACTTTAACCGGTTATCTTTTCACCAATGGTTTCACAAATTTTCTTATGGCATGTATTGTTTTGATAAATCACAATTGAAAATTTAAATCTTCGAGTTAGCTTCGATACCTGTTTTCTCCGAGCGGAGCTCGGTCACCCGCTGGTATTACTAAATTAACAGATGAATTCTAATTTTCATTTCATGATCGAGTGATTTAATATTCAAATCTTTAAACCACTAGTGATCATTCCTGTGACCCACTGAAATGAAATGTCCTTTCATTTTTCTGTCATAGAATTAGAGGATGGATAAATTGTTGAACAGGGGGTGAAATTTAGCCCCTGAACTGATTTCTTCAAGCGACTAAAAATATGGAATCAAAATGATTCTATGAATGCTATTTTTTTTCGTCTTTTGTACACAACATTCGAATTAATTTTGAAAACACAATACATTCTGAAAATCATGTAGTTATCAAAAATAATAAAAATATTAAATGTTATAAGAAAAATATAAACAATCTTTTAATGATTATTTACTTTGTTTATATATTACGGAATTACAACAATGTTAATAACTGCTAGATTTTAACAAAAAAAATGAATAATATATTTCAAATTACTATTTTAAGAATATTTCTTTATTCGTTTTGCTTTATTTAAATTAAAAGCAGTCTCAGAGACATATTCAATAACTCCCTAAGTAACAACATAGACTTTTGACGAACTAGTTCATAGACATGTGTTCATCCTGCTACTTTTACCAATATGCAGTTGAAAGAGCAAATTGAAGGTATTGAGGAGATGACTGTAATCAAGGACAAAAAAAACACTTGATAATCAAACATATTAAACAACACGGAGTCATTTTGACTTCTTACTTCAGTTATGGTTTAAAACTTTCAGATTCTGCTGCTTATTTTCTTGAATAAATTAAGAATAATATTTTATGCAAAATATAAGGTGGTTATAATTAAACCGCTTAGAAATATCACTTCATAAGAGGAAAACTACAGCATCAAATGTTATCAAACTTGGTAACAGTTTAAAGTAGGTCTTGAGAATTTATTTTCTACCAAAAAAGGGGATGGGTTTTCAAAAAATTCTAAGTTAGGGGAGAAATGGCGCTGTATGTAACATTGATAAATCAATATAATACATGAAGGCATTGGTTACAAATGTGTTTAATCCTTTTTGAAACGTGTTACAAAGTATGTTCAATGTGTGTTATCTCAAAAAGCACTATTTACGGTGATAATTGAAGCAGTTTGGAGGAGATGAAAGATGCGATCCACCGACATGTACGTTCCCCCTGATATGTTAAAGGCTACTGTTAAGAATGCTTAATACGATTTAACGTGCTTTCAGAAAATGGTGGATGCCACATTCAACGTACTTTTTAACACATTTCAGAAACGATTAAACACATTTTAAACCGATGCTTTCATGTATTATATTGCTTTATGAATGTTAAATATAACTCCATTTCTCCTCTGGTGGGGAATGTTTTTGAAGTCCCTCTCTTTTTTTGACGATAAAGAACTTCCCAAGACCTCCTTTAAGCTACTGACAAGTGTGATAAAATTTGATCCAGTAGTTTTCCTTTTATGACCATTTCAACGTGGAACTTTAGTTATGTGGTGGTAAGTTCATAAGCCAGATAGCAATTTCGGGACAAGAGCGAACACTTTTGTTTAGGGATTATATTACACGGTTACTGACCAAAGCAAAATGGTAATGAGATCGAACCTCAAGAAGCACATTGGTGACCCTGGATCTGAACTAACAAACGAACCTTCCTTGTGCTTTCTACCTGTAGCAAAAGTCACCATAACGCTTGGCGTGATACCCAGACAAAAGTGTGTGGTGACAACTTAATAAGCCAGTAACAGCCAATAGACATCAGTGTACGGTTTTGTCGCATGGTTAAGTTACTGGATTTCAAACTCATACATCGCGGGTTCGATCCATCAGCGAAAAGAATGCTTTCGGATCTCACCATTACTCTTGGTGGTAACCGCCACATTGGTGACTTCGAACTATGAAGGTTCAAACTGTTGTTGTGGCGCCACCTACCAGCAGCAAATGCAACCACCACAAAGTCGTCAGACTTACTTGCCGCAGCAACAACTCTTGTCTCTCGCCATAAAGCTTAGCGGTAACGAAGCACTCTCTTCGCTCGCCATAATGCTTGGCGCTATAAATAATCGTTTGCCTTCTACAGACTCACTGGTAGGGGAGTATTGGGGTGACAACTTAATAAGCCAGTAACAGCCAAAAGACATCAGAATACGCTTTTAACGAATGGTTAAGTTACTGGACTTCAAACCCAAATATTGCAGGTTCGATCCGTCACTACAAGTGTACACTCCGGTCTGGGAGTTATGTGTCGTACGAACTTACCGCCTAATTTATAACTACTCTTTATGTCAAATAAACCCTAAGCAAAACCAATGTAATGCTTTAAAGGATTTTCTCTAATAGATTCAGGGGCGGCTGTGGCCTGGTGGTAAGGTCTCGGCTTCGAAACCGCAGGGTTTCAGGCTCTAGACTCGATTCTACCGAAGAACCGTCGTGTGAGAGGGTCTCTTGCACGTTAAATCTGTCAGGCCAAACGTCCTCCCGCTGGTGTGGCGTGCTGTGGAGAGGGGGTTGTCAGTTCAGGTGTCGTCCTCGTCATCTGACAGTGGATCAAAATGACGAGGTCCATCCCAATATAGCCCTCGTGTTGTTTTAAACGGGACGTTAATATAACTAAAATTAAAACTCAAAAATAAACTAATAGATTCACTCCATCTTTAATTATTTAGTAAACCGTCTGAAAGGGTTAAGAAAAGGAACCGTAGATCACGTTCATCCCCCACAGCACTTGTAATTTGGTCACTACATCGCGAACTGTGGACGAATAGACTCAACCCCAATTCATTCTGTAAAAATGTCACGTGCCAAACTAATAAGTTTTGGAGTAAATCTCCACTTCGTTAGTTAATAGAAATGCTGCACCGCGCATACAAACGAAATCGAACGCTCCCGTGGGTCTGACTGGTTGAAAAGACGACGATGACAGATTTATTAAAATTTTCCGATTTATTCCATTATGAGGGTTGTCGAGATAATCGTAAATTCAAGTTCGTTATTCGACAGGAAAGGTGTTTAATATAGAAATGAGAAATTATTTTTGAAATGTAATGAGACATTTATTCAATATATGGATTTGAAAGACAATGATCAATGGTGTTTTGAAAATGATTATTTCTGTTGGTTTGATCTGTATAAAATTTAATCAAATTTGAATTCTATAGTTTGAATAATTTGATTTTATTGTTTAAGAGAAAGTAATTGAATTGATGAATTATATTTTATTAAAATCATCGGTTATATATATTGGTTATCTAATATTTTAAAATATAAATATGCTACATCATAAAATAAATAAGAATAATACTAGAAATGAATGCTTTTCGTCCACTTCTAATTGGCTGGACCAATCTCAACCAAATTAAATAGACTTTCTTATAAGAACAAGAGAATAAATAACGTTTAATTTTTAAAATGACGAAGTTAATTAAATTATGAGGGCAACAGTGGCCTACTGGTGAGGTTGCAGCCTCGGAATCGTAGGGTTTCGGGTTCGAGACTCGTTTCCACCAAATAACCGTCATGTAAAGCTATGTTTCACGCTTAATCCATCAGACCAAACGTCTTTCCAACTGATATTTGTGGAGAAGGGGGTGTCAGGTCAGGTGTCGGCCTCGTCATCTGACCACGGCCCTAGTGTTATTTTACAACGGACCGTTAATATAACTAAACTAATTCACTTATAAGAAATTACTCGAAATTTTGCCAATTTTTGTTTATATGCAAGAACCGCTTCAGGATAAATGGTTTTGAAATAATTGATTTAATAAAAAGTGCTCCGAAAATTTTACTTAAGTTTTATATTTGATTTCTTTATTTTAATTTCTTTCTTCTTTTTTATTTCTCCGTTTGTATTTAATAATTATAATTTATGCATTATTTTAAAACCGCATTTAAATTTCAGACGAGGTGATATACTTATGAAAATGTACAATGTATTTACCGCTTTAAGAAGTTGTTGAATTTCAAAAACCCTTAAAATATATATTAATCAAGAATACATGGAAGTTAAAAAATTAATTTAATAATTTTGCGCATTTTTAATCGTTTTATGTCAAGCTTACAGTAAAATAATTGTTTTTGCACGATTTACCACTATCCTTTCGACGTATCACTCCTTTCAACTTACATATACATAACTTTTGCATTGTTCAATTTTCATATATTTCATACATGATTATTGATACACATTTAATACATTTATTTTACTTAGAAATAAAATTTTATTTAAAATGTAATAATCTTTGAGGAATTCAAATTATTTTCTGGACAATGGCAGTCTGTTTATTTTTTTAAAAATTAAAATAAAAATAGCCTAGACGCAGAAAAAAACACACATCTACAGTGTGAAATGGCAACTTTCCAGAAGACAGACCTTAAACTGAAAAAAATTTTCCAATTTATTCACCAATAAAATGCATTTATCAAACGCCAGTGCTGACAGTTCCAAGACACTAAGGCCCATTGAAAAACATATATATTCATTTTGCTGTTTCTCTTCCAACAAAACTTGAATGATTGTTCTTTTAACTTAAAATGAATTATTTTTATAAAGTAGACAGCCCATTTATTTATAGGAGGTTATACTTTTATTTCCAACCACAAAAGAAATGCTTGATGCATCGCATGTCACATATGTTTACTCTGTATTTCAAGAAATGAAATTTCGTTGTCCCGATTCTCTGAACCCAGAGGTTCCATTTAAACTTCCTGAACAATCTGATTTCCTTCGGTCAATATATTGATGGAAATATGCAGGGCTATTCCAAAGTCCATTAACATTTGAATTGGCAACATATACACGAAATGGCATAGATTTATTGAAACCAAAAAAGTGCACAAAATGACCTACAGATGGCTCTTCATGTGACAATAAAAAGCAATAATTAATATAATAATTGATTTTTAGTAAAGAAAATTTTCTTTATTAACAAATGCTCATCGTGTCAAACGTCGTCCGCCAACAATACTAGCAATCGAGGAACGATGTTATTGAACAACACTGTACAATATATCTGTAGGTGTGGCTTGAAATTGGCGTCAGATGTTGTCTTTAAGCATATCTTATGAGATCGGACGATAGCGGTAGACTTGGACTTCAGGCGACCTTACAATTAACATCATGCCAAAACAGATGTATATAATTTAAGAAAATTGGTTAGAAGTCAGAGAATGAATAATTTGGAAATGAAATTTTAACTTTATTTGGCGATAAATCGTCAAATGTAACAACTTTCTTCATTTTCTAATAACCATAAAAATGATAATCCAAATCCTAAATTATTTACAATAAATTTTTAAACATATTAATTTATATAGAGTTTTTATGAAAGCAATATTTCTGTAAACATAAACTACTATTTTCTCATTTCTGAGATCATAAATAGTTTCATAATGGATTTCTCTAAGAAGAGCCTTCAATGTTTCCATTTTAAGTATAAATTAAATGATATTTCTTCACTATAGGAAACAGAAAATACTTTTATCAAAAGTGTTATTAAACAAGAGTAAAATTTTTTGAAGATGTTATAAAAATTAAATTACATAATTTCCTCCGAAAAAAATTACATTCCTTGAAAATAACTATGATGTCATAGTTCTACGTCAACCTTTTTAAATACGCATCTAATGTTAAAGAGTTATACGTAATAATAAATTAATAATACTAAAGCAGTACAGGTAAAATCAGATAAACTGTTTAAAAATGCATCTACTTTAAAGGAAGAATACACATTAAAAATGCAATGCAGGTAAAAGCAGGCAAAAAATATATGATTAAAAGTCGATGAAAATTGCCATTTATGCTTTATTCATTACTACGCGATTTCGAGATTCAATATTCACTACCTAAGCAAATTTCTAGCTTCAAAGTTGCCTAACCAAAACAGCATCATATTCTTGCATGAAAATAAAAAAAATCTGGATTTGGAGTTAAAATAAAACAACCATGGCACTTATAAAGAAATTCGCAAATAAAATAAGATTGCATCAGAATTGAAATAAATTTTCTATTAAATTGCAGTTTGTAAATTTATATAGTAAATTATGTCAACGTAAGAGATTATTCTTGAGAAAACAGTTTCATCGGATTATTTTTCTAATTGTTATTAAGGAATGTGATTATTCTGAGATTTTATTTTTGAAAGAACATTCATTTTAATTAGCATTCAAATAAAAGAACATTTTCAAACAACAATGTGAATATTTCCAAGTTTCTTTAATTTATCTAATTAAAGCATTGTGGATTTCATACTATTATATTCTTATAATAAATATGCATGCATTTCCATCATGTCATATGCCTCAAATTCAGATTTTATGCAACTGTCAAGTTTTTTAAAGGTAAATAAAAGCAATTCAAATATTAAACTTTCAAGAATTATTTGCTTATATAAGTTTAAAGTAGAGTCAGAATTTTAGTTTTGTAACTTCTTTTCATTAATAAAATAAAGGGACACAATATATTTTCCCAAATCATATTTTATCCCAGATTTTTAAAATATAGTAATTGGATTACATCCTCAAATGTCTTCAAATTTTTATATTTATGAAAATATAATAAAAGCTTTGAGAAACAACTTTAAGCGTAGGCACATCGGTATGTTTGTTTTTAACTCTTCAAAATAAAGTGAAGAAATTTCAGCCACCGACCCGGGGGACAATCTAATAATCTTACTTTTTTAAAAAAAATGTTTCCCATCAGTCTGCGAATAGTTTTTGAATTTCTCATTTTATCTCTGAAAAAATGTTGCTGAATTTTCTTGTTTTCTTTTTATAATGTTGCATTCACGGAATTCGTTAAATGAATACACAACTAAGGAATAATGTAACGACTCAAATAACAACGAATTTGAGTTGTTACTACTACAAGAACAATATCCTCCCTCTCCCCTTGAAATCTTATTTGAGGTCATTTTACATACTTGGTTGAATATTTTAGAGCACCCTTCAGAGGAATAATGTGTATAAGTGGTATTTACTTAAACTAAATTTATCAAAATAACAATACATGAAAGTAAATGAAATTCAAATTTCAGTTCTTTGGTGTAGAAATCCAACGCATCAACTCATCATTTGGCTGAAGTTTGGATAAGATTCGGGTTTCTGTTAATTTTTTCGAAGTTTGAGTATATCTACCTTAATTTGTGTACAAGACGGCATTTGTTACACATGGATAACATATAATCCAAAAACAAAATAAATTGAAGCCTGGGATATACATAGTTAAATAGTTTATGAAAAATATAACAATTACTTTTTTTCATTTTAATATCGATCAAAATCGACGTTTTTACAGTTGTGTTATTTCTACAAATAATTTCATAGAAACTTCAATCATAACATTATTTAAACTTTATCTTCAGTATCTTCTGATATCTATTTAATAACATTATTAAGGAAACTGAATTTGGAAAAATTTAGAACTTCTAAACATTGTTTTTTTCTATTGTAAACCAAGTGAACGAATATGTTATCATGAGATCAAAAATTCTTTTTGTTGACTGCATGCATTTATTTACACACCCGTAATTCTGTGTAGTGTAAATTGGCAACACATTAAAAATGTCAGTAAATTGTTGCGACCATATATGACTCAGAATTCAATACGTGTACTGGCAAAGGGAAAACCTTAATCATGAAGATAAGCATCGTCCTTATTCAACAATAGATTCACTTAAAAGGCATCGCTCGCTACTGATGTAGAAGTTTTGTGCTTGTCAAGTGGTGGACATGCCGACTTCGTCTCAAGAAGTGAGAACAAATTTACGAATATCCCTGACAATTTGAGTATTTTCGAAAGTATTACTTAGTCCTTACATCTGCAATGTGAAGTTATTAATAGTAAGTGGCAGTAGATACATGAATAATTTTTTTGAATTTTAAAGTGAAGTAAAAACTAGTTTTTATCCTGTGTGAACATGATAACTGAATTTTCGAACATGAACTTTTCGGTTGAAGGTTTTGAAGTGATTTGAAGGCAACAAATTGTCGAATCCTCAAAATGCGTAGGCAGCAAATTCGCGATTTATCATTTTTATTTTGGAGTAGACTTTCACAGTATAGATTTGGAAATATCTGTTGTCTGTTAATGTAGTTCATTTTGAAGTCGGCTTTCACTTTATAGCTTCAGAATTATCTATCGTCCGCTGTTATAGTTTTTCCATTAAAAACCTCGGTGTTATTGCCTGACTCTAGCAATGTTTTTTTTTTTAAATCAGCCAAACAAGTTAAAATATTGTTTGCTTAATCGATAAAGATTGTTGGTTCAGGTATAATTTCAACTAATAACAATAAGGTTATTAGGAAACAATGCAGAAGGTTGTACCATTTATCTTCAACTAAAGTTACAATTGATTCCCAAATTATTCATTCTCTGAATTCTTACGAATTGTCTTATAGTTATTTACCAGTTTAAATCGGTTTGAAACACACAGGAGATTATTAGATCATGCACGCCTCGCTATTTAGAAAAACGATGGGTTGTTTCCCATCTTAAAATCGGTCGAGATCCAAAACTTTGTTCGCCAGCTAGAAAAATTAAAAATGGAAGTTATATAATATGAGAGACCTATAGAGAAGTCAGAGAGGTCTCGTGATTGTTTCAAATCGGTTTAAACTTGTTAATCACTTAAATTAATTAAGACAAATTAATAAGAAATAATAATGTTGTCACATGATAACTTGAAATTTGTGATTTAATTATATGTGAAACTGTGAGTTAATTTGTGATTAAGCAGATTAAATTTTTTTAATAATTATTTTGAAAATTGGAAAAAAAATAGTTACAAAGCTATAAGAAGAAAATATCTGAAATGAATCGACTATAAAAACTTAGCTTTAATTTCTTAGTGTGAAATTTTCATCCAAATAAATCTAAGAAATTGTAGCATAACACACAACTAACACTTTTGGAACGATATGTGAAAGCAATTTTAAAATCGAAGGGAAGATGTATATACCGGAACAAAACTCCCGAGTTTTAAGATTATTTATCAAATAGAATCTATTTTATTTGCAAGTAAATTAGGACAACATAATATTTTTTAATATTATTAACTACATAGAAGTTCTTTTATATTGTATTTCTGTTCTTCTAAGAATAAAAAGACAGTGGGATTTGTAGCTATATTTGAAATGCTGTATTATTTCCAGCAAATACAATGTCTTGAGCCCTTCAATAGAAAAACACAACTGGCTGCGGGTCTTGGATTTGACTTTAAAATCAAAAAATAATTCTTTCATCGCCTTATTTACTAAGTCAACTTCCACTGAATATTTTACAGAATTGGTCGAGATTCAAAAGATGCAACTATTTCCTTTTATTACAATTTTGATTCAAGAAATTGGCTAAATATGTTAGATCATGAAGAGTTAGAGCATTCATAATGATTTATGATAGCAAATATTGTTAAAGAATTAATTCTAGATATTATTAGAAAGACTTATTTTAAAAGGCACTCATTTTTTATTTGCCAGCTCTACATTTTGTGACATTAGTAATACAGATATTTACTTAATATAGTAGGTAGCGAAGCTAGAGGGATTTAACAAGATACAGAAATTCCGGGAACAATGAATCTTTGAGGGCTGGTAGCCTGTTTGGTACAGCATCAGTCTCGTAGCCAAAAGGTAGCGAGTTCTGTCCTCGTCTCGGCCAAAGACCGCCGTGTTGGCTCAGGGCAGTTGGGGCACGCTAAATAGGTCGTGACTGCAAAGTCCTCCAAGTTCCCAACAAATTTTACCTCTGGGGGTATTAATTCAGGGATGTGTCGGTCTCTGATTTTGATTTAAAATTGTGACTTGCAGATGGATGAATGAGTTCGACCGACGCCTAAAAAGGGTTGTGTAGCTTGTGTTCCAGCAAAGTTGTATTTTCCCCTTAACGGTGCTCGTTAACAACGAAAGACACACACTTTTGCCTTAATTCGAAAAAGTTACGCTCATTCAGGCTTGGTATGATCAAGTGGCATGTGACCCATCAGCACCACTTAATATAGTTAGTATATGGCAGATTATATGAATTGTGCATTGAAAAACATCTAATAAATTTTAGAAATAATAACCTGTAATGTTGGTTCAGATGTATTAATTTTTAGCATTAATTTTGTAGGATGAATTTAAAGGCTTTTACAAAGACTAAGCAATGCAAGAGTATTTCGAAAAAAAAAAAAAAATTAAACCTTATTCTTCGATCTATTTAATCCTGGATCAATTGGGATCTCCCAATTATTTTTTTTTTGCTAATGAATATTCATTTAATTATCAGGAATGGGAATGGAATTCGAATTTCTGATTTTTTTGAGGACAAAATTGAATTGGAAAAAAAAAAAAAAACAGTGCAAACGCTTTTATTTATTGAAAGCTGCATTCCTTCGACTTGCTTAATTGGAGTGGGATTTTACCAAACATTTTTAAAAACAGAAAAGCCTCCTTTTTTCAATGCTTATTGGATTTTAAGTCATTGTAGGTAAAATAAGGTCTGATACGAACGAATCTAATAATTTTATGCGTATACTAAAAAAATGCAATTTAAGTGTCTATAAATATACCATCAACTTAAAAAATAAGAAATCTAGTCATTGGATATCTTGTAAAGTTTTATACTTTACCTAATAACTTTTGAATCTTTATATTCGAAACAACTTCTTCAGTTTTGGTAAATAGAAATATATCATTGATCCTTAACTTCGTTTGTACATTTGGGCCTCGGTGGCCTGGTGGTAAGATCTCGGCTTCGGAGACGGAGGGTTTCATGTTCGAGACTCGATTCTACCGAAGAACCGTCGTGTGAGGGTGGTCTCTTGCACGTTAAATCTGTCAGAGCAAACGTCCTCCAGCTGGTGTGGTGTGAAGAGGGGATTGCCACTTCAGGTGTTGTAATCGTCACCTGACCGTGGTTCAAAATGACGTGGTCCGGCACAAAATAGCCTTCGTGTTGTTTTAAAGGGGACGTTAATATGAATAAACTAAACTAAACTAATCTGTACATTACTTAATTTGGAAAATGGTAGAATAAGTATCTCAGGAAAACCCATTAGTCTGATTTCGTCCATTATTAATTTATACGAACATATGATACCTAAATGCAATATCTCTTCAATTCCTTATCCTCACTGTTCTCCGTTTTGGATGGAAATTTCATATCCATTAATTTACTGTACATTCTGTAATAAAAAAATATCAGAGTAGCTTAGCTATAACAACTATATGGTATCATCAATTTTTATTTTACACTAGCCGCCTTTGGCGACCAGCTTGTTCGCCATGAGTAATGCGTTCTAAGATTTTCAACTAAATCACATATTCATTAGCTTTAAAGTAATTCCGGGCATTGATTGGCCTGAAATTAATATTTTCTTTAAAATGATGGACGGAAAGTTCAAAAAGAAGACATTTTCCTAATAATATTCTTTAATTTTTAAAATCAGTCAGTTTTAATTATTGATTTAGAAGACTGATTGATGTAGCAACTTTTATTTTAAATATTAATAAAAATATTTTGTAAAATATGGCTCACAGAGCAAATTATGAAGAAATCTAAAACTCATTATTCATAAATGCATTGTTTGACTCAAGCTACATAAAGTGTAATTATTTACTTCATTTAGATTAAATTAATAGTATTAAACAATATATATGCATATTAATATTTTACAAACTGGCCATTGGACCGGAATTCGAATGCATATCCTGTATAAATTCAATCCTGTATAAATAAATATAATTTATTGAATTAATGATTTAAATATTGCAAACAATCATATGTAGAATCCTTTGCCTTGCACTTTTTAAAGAAAATATCACATTTTATATTATTTTATTTTATCCAGTCATGTGCTGAAAGTTACATTTCTTTACATTTAATTTGCAGTAACAGTTTTTTTTAATTAGAACTTCCGTCAAAATGATGGCAACACAGTGATAAAACATAATTTTTCCCTTTGACGTGCTCTTGCAGATTAAATTTTATTGTTTTATAAGAAATATATTGTTGAAAATATGGTTAAAACATTTCTTTAACAATTCGTTTAAAATAGAAGTTTAAGTTATATGTTAAAACACTGATACCATTAGAAAGCTAGTTTTCTTATCTTTAATTTGATGTAAAAATCATCTTTGTGCGATAATATTTTCAGAAGTTATAGCGGAAAAACGTCAAAATTTTGTTAAATTTTTAATTAATTCAAATTCTAACTAAAAATTCGGGAAAAGAGCTCCGAGGTGCACATTCCGGACCTCCAAGGTATACATGTACCAAATTTGGTAGCTGTAGGTCCAACGGTCTGGCCTGCAGAACACCAAAACACACACATTGAGCTTTATTATATGTATAGGTAAAAAATATATGTTATTTTTATTTAAATTCAGTATAAAATTTAAGAAATAGTTAAAGTTAAAAGATTCAGTTATTAGTAGTTAAAGAGTCAGTAACTTTATTCGGAAAAACTTTTTGAGTTTAATGCTCTAATAATTTATCGGTTATACTTCCAAAATATTAAAAATGTTTTTTCCGTGATGTTGCCAAAAAATTAAATATGTTTTTTAAAGAAAGCTATAAAGGGAAAAAATAGTTGAATTAATGATAAAGATGTGGCAAACGATTATAGAAATATACCATTAAGTCGGGATTTCAATGCATATCCTGTCTAAATTCAATCAGGTTTACAGTAAATAAAAAAGATTTATTGAGCTAAGGATATAGAAATTGCAAATGATTATAGAAACCTTTCCTTTGCATTTATTTTTTTTTAGAAAATATCACATTTTATGTTTCTTTTATTTTATCCAGTCACGTGCAAAAAGTTGCATTTCTTTAGACTTGATTTACTATGATAGTTTTTATTATTATTATTATTTGAACTTCCGTCATTGGTTTCTTTCATTGTATCCAGTCACGTGTTAAAAAATAAACATGGTTAAAATATTTCTTTAAAAATTCGTTAAAAATATTAGCTTAAGTTATACATTAAAACACTGATACCATTAGAAAGCTAATTTTTTTTAAATTGATGTAAAAATCATGTGTGGGCGATAATATTTTCGGAAGTTATAGCGGAAAAACGTTGAAGTTTCAATTAAATTTTAATTAATTCAAATTCTAACTGAAAATTTGAAAAAAGGGCTCCGAGGTGCGCATTCCCGACCTCCAAGGTATACATGTACCAAATTTGGTAGCTGTAGGTCCAACGGTCTGGTCTGTAGAGCGCCAACACACACACACACACACACACACACACACACACACACACACACACA